>OU015747.1:2220143-2243225 GCA_907169655.1 Acomys percivali | reverse complement strand
TTCATCCCTCTTCCCTCTTCTTTTCTCCTCCCCTTTCATTCCTCCTCCCCCTTCAACCTTCCTCCCCCTTCATCCCTCCTGCCTCTTCATCCCTTGCCACATGCAACAGGCAGAAGTCATGGCCCTGGGATCATGAAAGCAGGAGAACTGGCCCTGCTCCTCACCAGCTGCAGCATTCAGTAAAGCAAGCCTTGTACTTCAGCTGGGCAGCAGGACGGCATAGTAGAGCTGGCCTGTGTTACAAGACCCTGCTATTCAAGACCACAGTCCACCATGTCTGGACAGCTCTCCCTTCTCAGAAGGGGACTTCTTTCTCTCTGCTGGGAGAAGTCACACAATCCATAGTCAAAATGCAGGTTCAAATTCCTCTCTCCTGATAATTATCTGGAATTCCTGGAATGTAAAATGTTCCCAGTACCTCAAGCCCCAGACAACCTGGGAGTCTGTCACCCATGCCCTAAGTACAATATATAGCCCTGTTCACCTTAAAGGGAACTGAGCAGTCTCCCAGAAGCTGGCCCCAGAAAATTATTCTGTAGTACTTGCGGGCCATCCTAACCCGCCCCCTTCTATAGCCTCTGCTCCCTTTGCTCCTCTTGGACTGAAATCAGCTGATGATACCTGGGGGAAGGGAGGGGAGACGCACAGCTGATACCAGAACAGGGACTTCAACCTGGACCCTCAGATTAAAAGTCTGATGCTCTACTGACTGAGCTGTTAAGGTTGCAGGTGAGCATGGGAGAGCTGGCCCTGTCTCTCCTCGGCTGTGCAGTGGGTACGGGCGATGCCCTCCCCTTCATTTCTGCCCTTGCCACCTGAGGGGTGGGGAGCTGGTCCTGAGATCATGAGAGCAGGAAAGCTGCCCCTGCCCCTTACCTGCTGCAACACTCCAGAGAGCGGGCCCTGCACCTACCCTGGAAGCACAGTAGAGCTAGCACTGGACTTAAGGGGTGGGAGTAAGCTACCCTGAGGATGTGAGAATGGAAGATATGGCCCTTTCGCTTGTCTCTCATCACCTATGGCTCAGGAGTCATGAGTGTGGGAAAGCCATCACAGCCTGTCACCTGCTTCAGCATTTGGGAGAGCGAGCCCTGTACCTCACCTGGGCAGAACAGAAGAGCTGGCACAGATGTCATAGACTTGGATGAGCCAGCCCCAAGGGCATGAGAGGAGGAGAGCTGGCTCTGCTTCTTGCTGGCTGTGGCATTGGATAGGCCAGCCAGGGCAGGGCAGAAGGGCTTTCTTTGGTGGTGTGGGTTCAGGAGGGCTGGTGGGCTGAACAAATCAGCTACCTCCAAATCCTAGACCCAGAGCTTTGAATTGGCCCACCTCAACATCCACCCCATTGATGATCCGTTGAAGTACAGGGAAGGATGGTTCCTGCAGATCCAAAGCTGCAGGATCTCCATGACACAGGGCAACAACAGGATACAGAGGAGTCCATGTGAGGATCCAGTATTGACAGTAGCCAGAGGCCTTGAATCAGACCAGCAACTCAATGCAGTGAACATTTGCAAGCAAAAAAGTATGGCACACTACAGCATCCATGAGGTTCTTTGTCTCTGTTTTGGGAGGAGGTTGCAAGGGTAGAGCATTGGTTTGAGGGGAAGAGAAATAAGTGGGACTTTGGGTGTATGCTGTTTAATTCACAAAGAACCAATAAAAAGTTTTTTCCCCAAAAATCTAAAAAAAAAAAGAGAGAAAGAAGGGCAAGGCAGGACACAACAAAAGCTATAAGCCCTCTATGAACACAGAGAACTTAGCCAGAGTTGAGCGCAGCAGAAAAATCTGACAACATGGTCTGAGAAACATTCGTGGAAGAGTCACAAAGGGAAGAGAATTGCGGGTTTGCATCCAAACTTGAATTCTTATATTGCTCCAATTTTGAACAACAACAACAATAACAACAAAACTTACCTTTTATTTCAAACATTTTCCATTATCATCACTTCTTTAAAACGTGTTCATATGCAACAAAATTTCCTACAGCGCTTTTAAGATTACTTAACTTCTGGAGGCAAATTGTGTGTAGTATCAGTTAATTTGCTTCCTAGCTATCTTTACAATGATTAATGACTGGCCATACAGAGAAGTTTACTTTTAATTTTTTTTCTCATTAAAATCATACAAGAAATGTTGACAGTATCAACTGTACCTTAACAAGCTTTTGGGCTCAAGAATATTTAAGAACCATTTTATGTATATATGCCCCAGTGAATTGGTTTTAAATTGTATGAAATAGACTTTACAGTAAAAGTACAAGTTTTTAACACACACACACACACACACGCGCGCGCGCGCGCACACACACACACACGCACACACACACACACGCACACACACACACACACACACATACGCGCGCGCGCACACACACACACGCACACACACACACACGCATACACACACGCACACACACACACGCGCACACACACGCACACACACACGTGCACACACACGCACACACACGCACACACGCACACGCACACACACGCACACACACACACACACAACTTATTAAATTGTTAGAGGAGTGGAATTTCCTCTGGACTAAACCAGAACATCTTGGAGAAGAACAAAAGATAAGGGTACCATCTTGTTTATTCTGTGTTCTAAGCTACTGAAAAACTATACTCTTGGGTTATGCAACTCAGTGGTATATCCTTGAGCCATAAAATGCCAGAAGGGATTTAGTGTAACACAATGACTATAGAAGTTTTTGTGATGCCAAGTTTTGTGATACCAAGAGATATATGTCTTCTGTAGTTAGAGTACCCAACAATGCTCAAGGTAGAAGTCATGTGATCAAGATAGCTTTGTCTATGCCCCAAAGGAACCATAGACTAACACAAACTCTAGTATGGGCACAAGAAACCTCCTTTCCAAAGGTTGGTCAAGGTATCCAAAGCAGTATATACCATTGCTCTTGCTGTTGGCTGTCACACAGGAGTGGAGGGTAAGTCCCTGCTGTTGAAGACATTTCACACTTGGGATGCAAGACAAATATACTCAATCTGGACATAGCTTGAAAGCCTCCCTCCTGAAGCCTAGCTTCCATGACACTAGAAAATACTGTTGTAGTTGCCAAGGGAGAGAATCAATTAAGAGTCCTGCTCAATTGTGACACCTGTGAACCATAACAAAGATCAACATGGAGCGATATCAGCAAAGGTGCACTGATGGGCACTCGCATGTTGTGGTACCCAATTTATGTCTCATTGGACTTATGGATCACTCAGTTGAGGGGATATCATGCCTGGTACTAAACACCTAGCCAACTTCACAAAGCCAGTGCCATCATAGGTTTTAGATGAGAATCCACTACTGCCACTTTGCTAGACCTGCATAATTCCTAACTACATGTATAAGTCTTACTCATACATTCACATATAAATGTGGCTAGCACCCCTCATCAAAGGAGCTTCTTTTCACAGCAAATAAACACAATCATAGAGAACCACTACTGGACAAGGTGCACAGATCAATACATCATGTGGAACCCAGCCCCCCAAAATACATCTATATGACAGCTTCTGCATCTATGGCTCAGGGAAAATTATGGATAAAGGATTAAAAGGATTTTAAGAATCAGAGGAACAGAAAGTCTGCTGTGAAACTGTTTATCCTAGAAATAGCTGTATAAACAGGACCAGAACAATCGCAGTATCGATAGACATTCTAATGTGGAAGCCAGGAAATCTCATGGAGTCCCACCCATAGATAAAGAACTACAGGCCAATAATGATGCTAGGGAGAATCACCCTCTCCCAAGGATGAGCCACCTAATTGGCTATACAATACCAACTGGCCAGCCTAAAATGTGCGTGTGTACGTGCACACACACACACACACACACATACACACACACACACACACACACAAATAAGAAATCAGTGTTTTACGATTATGTATTTGTGCAAAAATATGCATATATATATATATATATATATATATATATAACAAAAAACAAAAGGTGCTATTAAAAAGGGGAACATAAGTAGTTGGAGTATGCCAGATTTGAGAGGGGCTGAAGAGAGAAAATGAAAGAGGGAAACTTATATATTTTAATTAAAGTATTAGATGAGCCAGAGGAACAGCATTTTTCTGTGAGACTGTGTCTCCTAGGAATGTCAGAAGCCACACCCATGATGTCTCACCAACATGGCTTTCTGAACATGATGTGAACAAGAACCACACCAGCAGACATGCTAACATGGAGGAGGGACACTCGGGAGCGCTAATCCCTAGACAAACAACTCCAGGCAGCTAAGGAATGCCAGGAAGACCACACTAATTGCTTTTGGGAGTAGCATTACTTAGAAGAATTAGGAGGTGTGGTCTTGTTGTGGTAGGTGTGGCTTTGTTGGAGGAAATATGTCATGTGGGGAAGGCCCTGAGGTTTCAGAAGCCCAAGCCAGGCACAGTGGCACTCTCTCCGTGTGTCTCTCTGTCTCCCCAGCTATCTGTGGATGCACATGTAGAGCTCTCACCGACTCCAGCATCTTGTCTACCTTCACACTTCCATGTTCCTCTCCGTGATGGAAATGCACTAAATCTCTGAAACTCATAGCCAGCCCCAATTAAATGCTTTATTTTTATAAGAGCTGCCATTGTCATGGTGTCTCTACACATCAATAAAACAATGACTAAAACAGTGGGTACACATACATCTGTATAACAACAATTAAGGAAAAAGAAACTGTGAATTTGAAAGCAAGTAAGGGAAAGTACACAGGGGATGGTTAGAATAAGGAGAGGGAAATGATGTGATTATATTATAATCACAAAAATAAAAATATCATATATAAATATACATATGTATATATGTACATATGTGTACATACATACGGGGTCCACATAGAGCCAATACAACTCAAATACAAGATTAATACAAATAACAAAAGTTTATTGTAATCAACCTTCTATGGATCAATCAGAGACTCAGAACAGACTCAGGAGCTGAACTGTAACACCAGCCAGAATGGTATAGAGCTTTAAAGACTGAAAACCATAAACGTTTGTGCCAAGTTACAGTTATTTTTCCATCAATCAGGATTCAGAGACAGGAGACTTTCCTAGGAACATTCCTTTATGTAGTACATTTACCCTGTTCTCACTGATTTGTTTAACTGTGATGGGGCAACTTGCCTAAATTCATGTCTCAGTTTACCAAATAGGACGTCAGTTACTCAGGGAGGTCTTGCGAAGCTAAACTTTATTTGACCCCTATTCAAAATGGCTTCAGTTTGTTTCCTTCTTACTATACAGGAACAAATTTTTATAAAGATAGATTTGTCTTTTTCAGTAATATTTGTAGTACTCCAGGGATTTCTATGTGGCATCTTATTCTAGAAGATAGCTTAAATTTCCCAAGCAGTAGCCAATGTTTCAGAAACCATGATGCAGAACCAGCCAGCCCTATCAAGGCTTGGTCGGAGAACCTGTGTAGTGTCGCTTGGCTGCGCTATGAGGAGAGCCGGCCACCAGGACCCTGCTTACAGCAGGGGAGCTGCCCTTGCATACCATGCAGAATGGAACTGGTAGAGGTGCTAATCTTTGCTATGAGAATCTGTACCGATTTACTCAATGGGGCTTCGTAAAAGTTACTTTGAGACTATTTTGAAATGTATTAGAAATTTACTTGGTAAACCGGACATATCCCTGCATTAACTAGCATCATTATTCTTTCACTGAATGACAGTCATCAAATTCCAGTCATGAACAGTATTATAGGCTGGATTGTATACTTTTGTGAGCATAAGGTTATTGTGCAGTTTAAATTCTGATTTCCGTCTCACTGTTGTGTAAACACTGCTCCCCAATAAGCAGCTTACAGAGAATCACTGAGCAGGGGAGAGAATAGGGCGGGACTTCCTGCCAGCCAGGAGAGGAGGAAGTCGGGGACTCATCCAGGGGAGGCAGCTTTGGACAGAGGGCCAAGAGAGGTCAGGAAGAAGGAGCTGGAGCTGAGAAAAACTACAAAGTGCAAGTGTCGTGGGGATGTTTGCTGGGAGGGAGACAAAATAACAGATGGTTAAGAACAGACTGAAACTGCTCAAGATTGTATCATATAGCTCTATAAAGATATAAAATAAAAAGCTTTATAAAATATAAACGAGTCTGAGTTATTTATATGATAGTTGGGTTAAGAAATAAGCAAAGAGATACAAATATAGTTTTATAAAAATATTCTAACAAAAAAGTCTAACATACTTTCCTTATTCATAACTTTGGATGTTAAGTCCTAAGTCCCTGTAACTCAGAAGGTAATGATAACAGATGCGTCATATTGCGTCCGTGATGCATGGGACTCCTTACAAGCAAGGGAAGAAGACAAGAAGACAGAAATAAGATGCCCCAATTTGCACCCTAAAGCATGAGCACAAAGAGACTGCAGTGAACAAGTGGAGCCTCCAGCAAGATTCTATCCAAATGCAAACCCTTCAGCAAGCAATAGAGGCAACTGCTTCCACAAACAGCCCTGCCCTGTGCAGAGAGAGAGAAAACAGTTTGTGGTCTTAAAATGTTGTATGTATTCACTTATGTACTTGGCAGTCTATGATTAAAATACCTGGTATGAAATTTTCAAAACAAAAACTTTTCAAAGTAACATGCACACACATACACACACACACACACACACACACACACACACACACACACACTCACACAGACACAGACATGTGACAAATCTGTAACACTGAAGGCTCAGCAGCTCAGTAGGACTTACTATTTTCACTGTTACTGTCAACTGTAGAGCTGGTCCTGGTGGCTCAGGCCCATAATTCCAGGTACTCTGGAGGCCAGAGGATCAGAAGCGCAAAGCAAGTTATGCTACAGAGTGAGTTCAGGGGCAGTCTACACAATTAAGTGAAATCTGTTTGAAGGAGTAAATGGAGGGCTCGGGATATATTTCAGGTATATAAGATATGTCTAGCATGTGTGAAGCCCTCAGTTCAGTCCCAGAACTTTAAACAAACAAACAAACAAATAGTTGTCAAAGAAGAAGAAGGGAGGGGTTGAGGAGGCCACCTGAAATCCAAGGTCATGGAAGAGAACAAACTTGGAGGTTCTTTGATAATGAAGTTTCAGCCTTAAATTTTATATGCCAATACATTTCTATTTATTAAACTTCCCAGTCTGCAGTATTTTTCAAGGAAATGTTAGCTAATTGATATGATCAGTATTAAGCTTCATTGAAGATGTAGCCAAATTGCTAGGCATGTGCAACAGGGTAAGACACAAGACACAAAGGAAATACATAAAAGAATCACTGTTCGAGGCTGGAGAGATGGCTCAGAGGTTAAGAGCACTGTCTGCTCTTCCAGAGGTCCTGAGTTCAATTCCCAGCAACCACATGGTAGCTTACAACCATCTGTAATGCGATCTGACAGCCTTCTTCTGGCCCACAGGTGTACATGCAGGCAGAACACTCTAAACATACATAATAAATAAATTAAAAAAAAAAAGAATCACTGTAGTCTCCTGACTTAGACTTCTAAAACATTTGCTTTTCCAATGGAGATATGAGACTACATAAAACACTATAGTGTTCCATAGTGTAAATGTACCACTGTTTCTTTATCCATTCTTCTACTGAGGGACACTTAAGCTGTTTCCATGTTCTAGCTATAATGAATAAAGCTGCTATGAACATGGTTGAGCAAATGTTCTTGTTGTGTGCTGGGGCATCCCTCAGTAAAAGAACAGATAAAGAAACTGTGTTACGTTTACACTATGGAATACTACTCAGCTGTTAAAAACAAGGAATTCCCAAAATGGGATTGAACTAGACATATGGATTGAACTAGAAATAATCATAATGAGTGAGTTCACCCAGAAGCAGAAAGAGTCAAATGGTATAGACTCACTTATATCTGGACACTAGCCCAAGGGCCATGTCCCTTGAAAGTCTTCCCTTACCAGGAAAGTGGGACAGAGGGGAGGACATTCTATTGGGACTCTAGATGAAAAAAGCATGGGAGAATGGGGAAAAAGAAGGATCCAGAGGGTCATAGAAACCCTCAAGAAGAACATTATGATGGGTAGATCTGGGTCCAGGGTCCTGCTCAAACTATGGCACCAGCCAAGGACAATATATGCAGTAAACTTCAAACCCCTACCCAGATCTAGCCAATGGACTGGATATTCTCCACAGTTGAGTAGAGAGTGGAGTCTGACTTTCACACGAACTCTGGTGCCCCATATTTTACCACGTCCCTTGGATGGGGAGGCCTGGTGGCCCTCAGAGGAAGGATACCTTATAAGCACATACAGGGGGATGAGGTCCCCCTCAGTCACAGTCATAGGGGAGGGGAGTAGGAGGAAATGGGAGGGAGGGAGGAATGGGAGGATACAAGGGAGGGGTTAACAATTTAGATGTAATATGAATAAATTAATAAAATATATTTAAAAACACTATAATATGCACCTACACCATAGGCTAATCACTCAGTTCCTTCCTATGTCTTTGGAGCACACACAATGTTTATTTTTCCTCCTTTTACCCATGGGTAGAAATAAAACTAGAAAGTCAGAGTAAAAAGGTATGAAAAGAAACGCATGCTTAAAAAAGTCTAGCACATCCAGGTGTGAAGGAGAGGCCTCTTGTTAGCAGCGCTCGGTCACTTAGTGTCTCAAGTAAATGCCTGCTAATTTGGAAAGGCTGGGACCATGTGGGAGCAATTAAGTAGGGCTCTGATGGGCATTCAATATTATTCTACTGAGTTCATTCTACTCAAAGCAAGAGAAATTTCCTCAAGATTGGCTCAACCTACGATTGAAAGAAAATGTTAGTAAATAGAATTTCTCCTTATTTTTATATAATCATCTGTGAAAATACACTGTTTAAGCAAATACTAATGAGTACTTAAAGGGTCTATTTCATCTAAATATATAGATGGTAAGAGGCTTATTAAAACAAATTTATGCCAAAGGAAATTTAAATGGGAACTCTTGATAGAATTGGATTTCTAACAAGATTGAGTTGGTATTAATGCATTTCATTCCTAAAGTACAAGTTATTCATGTTTCTGAATTACTGTGTTCCTTAAGGAGTGTTTCCTAACCGCTGTCAGGGTCCAGTACAGATAAGAGGACAGCAGCTGCCCAGACTGATTGCTTAGAGAGGCAGGCCAAGAGTCACATACAAATATAAATAAAAGGAACAGTTTTGTAATCATTATTTACAAAACAATCCTGGGAATTAGAATCTTTTTTTTTTTCTCACTTTGTAGGTCTTTTCTACAACTTGCTCCACCAAATTCTCTGGGATAAAAATAATGATCAAATTTGGACCCTCTATAAATAGCTACACTCTAAGCAAATCTCAGAAATAAAAAGTACTTTGTGTTAACTTTGTCCGGCAAGCTTTTGACCTAGACTAGCTTCTTTCCCTCATGCATGCCTGCTCAATAAACAACTCCAGTGAATGAAGCTTAGACTGGCTACTTATCTGCAAGCTGCACACTTTTTATTAAATAATCATGAGCCGCTTTTAATGAAATTGAGATCTCTGTGCCTTCAGATGATGATCTCACTGTACTTGGTGACAGGTGGTGACTGCCTGTTCGTAAGGACCCTCAGACTCTTGCGGCTTTCACAGGTATTTTGCCACACCTGTTCTTGACCTTGACTCTTCCTCTGTGAAGTACTTAGAGCGCTCTTCTTGCGTGCTTCCTTTCTTCTATCTTGCACTACTCATCTCTGTGTATACAACAGGCAATATTCAAAATCTGGAAAGATTTGCTTTGGGGACGGATAATACCTGGGCTCATAATCTATCCACAGAGCCTGGAAATTATACTGTAGCTACTCAAAATCTCTACCTTAATTGAATTCAGGTTCCAGTACCGGTTTTCTGTACTACCTTGGGTGGTAACATTTCCTCTGCTATGACATTTCCAGGTCTAAATGCTCTGTCTGTGAATGCTACATAATATGTGATATTAGTACCCTCAGAAAAATTACTTCAGCATCCTAAATCTATCTTGATATCAGAATTTGTTGTGCAAAGTTTTCATTGCTACAAAAACTATTGGACATTCAGTGTTTTACCAATAATGCAAGAGTTCTTATAAACAACCCACACTAGTTGATTGTAGTTAATATAATGATAAATAATATTTTTTAAATATTTAAGATGTCATAGAATAAATTTAAAATTAAGAAAACACAGCATTGGTATGGGTCATAATTCAAAATGACACGAAGACAACAAAGATCAGGTATGGACAGTGAGCTAATTATGATGGTAAGAGATCGATAGATAGATACATACATACATACATAGATACATACATACATAGACAAATATATAGACTGATGATAGATTAGACAGACAATAGATATAATTAGATATAGATAGACAAATACATACACACACACACACACACACACACACACACACACACACATATATATATATATATATATAGAGAGAGAGAGAGAGAGAGAGAGATGTAGCTAAACTTTGCCTCTTCTCATTTCTAATTGTTATTTCATTTGTTTTATTTTATCATTTATTTTGCAGTACTGAGCAAAGAGATCTGGCTGGATGATCTGAATTCATGGATATCTAGCTCCTAGAGATTAGAAAGAGGCTGCACCTCCCTTCTTTACAGTATATGGGAATATGGGCACAGTAGTGCATTCCTATAATCCCAGCACTTGGGGAGGCAGGGGCAGGTGGATTGCTGTGAGTTCAAGGCTAGCCTGGTCTACAGAGTGAGTCTAAGACAGCCAAGGCTAAGCGGAGAAACCCTGTCTTGAAAAAAATTAGAATATATGGAAAATATTCACTCTCAAAACGATGTTCAGTTACTTTATAGACAAGCAATGGATTGGCAGCAAAATCCCTTCTTTCAGCTCATAAGCTAAAAGATGTATATCTGATCTTGACATAATATGACTCATCAAATGTACATAAATGTCAAAATAATTGATTTTCAGGAAACATGTGTATCATAATTTTGTAGGGAAAGAAACTAGCCTTTCCTAAAATTCACACCCCAGAGAATCAAAACTCTGGCAGAGTTTCATTTACTGAGTAATTATTATGTCCTAGGCTCTGAGGTAAGTCATTCACACGCAGTGTCTTATTCACTCCTCAAGAGAACCTGGCAATTTTTGCGTCATTCATTCGGTGGTGCATGTGCGTGCGCGTGCGCGTGCGTGTGAAGAAAAGATTCTATGAGCTGTTTCCACTTCACGATATCAAGACATCACCTCTCTTCCCACGCACAGTCCTCCTCTTCTCTCTTCTCGGCTTTCCCTCTCTCTTTCTGTTTCCATCTATGACTGACTCATTGTGCATAATATTGCATCTACTGCTTAGCTTGTAACAATGTAACATTTCATGCATTTTTGCCGACATGTAAGAAACTGTTTTACACACACACACACACACACATGCACGCACAAACCGGTCTCCACCATTGTGGATTCTCTGTGATAACCTAGTTGGTTTTGAAACTTAAAAAAGGAAAAAGAAAAACATCATTCCAGACTTCCATTCAAGGACAGAAACTGATTTAGGAAGCTGAAGACATGACTGAATATAAGCAGAGTAAAGCCTGCAGCCTGCTCACGAAAAGAGAAGCAGGGGCTTGTTAAAGGGGCTTTGCAGGTGGCATTACTCACCTAGGGACAGAGAAAGTAGCAGGGCATCTGTCATAAGCCCTGACAAAGGCAACTGCCCTAGTGAAGCTGTGTGAACTGGGGCACTCGAGTCTGAGTAATTCAGGCTTCTTATTTTCAGCACATGTCCCCAATCATTCTTGTCAAAATGGAGGCCATCTCTTGACTCCAAATGTGTCATTTATCTTTTGAAAATAATCTGTAACTTTCATACAGCCAGTAAAACAGAAAGTGAAAGAGAGAGAGGGAGAGAGAGAGAGAGAGAGAGAGAGAGAGAGAGAGAGAGAGAGAGAGGGAGAGAGGGAAAGTTACATTTCCAGATAAAAAAGACTGAAAACTTTTGAGGATAAGGGAAAGGGAAAAACTAATGGGAAGCATTAAAGTGAAAGGATCTGTTTCTATCACGTGTCCAAGTGTGCTCTCATTCACTGCATTATTTGTGACTTTATAAATACGTGTGGCCACAGCTGGAATCCAGATTTTGTGAATTAGTAAAGAGAACACTCAAATTCTATGTGACGCATCCCTTTCTTGGAGTGGGGAAAAGAACTGTGCTTTGTGAAGTGCGTATTCAAATGCCAGCTAGATCTGCATTGGCCTCTTTGATTTCAACTCGAGTTCAGCAGGGGAGTCCAGAGTCTCTCCGGCCACTCTACCCCTGTCAGGCACCGACAGGCCTTCTGCCTTCCACTCAGCCATTCTCCCCAGCAGCTCAAGCCAATGATCCCTGTCAGGATGCCCCAAGGTCAAGGGTAAATTCAAATCTAAATAGAGCAAATGGAAGACATGTCACTCCCTGAGAACAGGAATTGCTGCACTGTGATCACGGGCTGTGGAATCGAGCCTCTTGCTTCCAAGTTCTAGTCCCCAGCTGAGTAACTCGGGCAAGTGACCGAGCACCTCTGCACTGGCACCTCTTGCTGTGACATGGAGGCAATGACAGTAGCACTTCATAGTTATCATTTAGGCCAGCCTCTCCTGACTCGTCCTCCAACAGCAACACGTAAAACCCCAGCTTGCTGTGCAGGTAAAGTAATACTGCACTCAGGAAATGGAAGCCGGAGGAGTAATAATGTTCAGCTACTTGAATGACAGTAAATTCAAGGCCAGTCTAGACTACATAGTGAGATTCTATCTAGAAAAACAAAACAAAACAACAACAACAATAACAAAAAACAAAACACAAACAGATAAAAAGTAAAAACTTATTTGCATGCATTGCGTCATGGCATTACTCTCCAAAAATATTTTACTTTACTTAGCATTCAGTCATAGAAGTGAATAATTTATTTAACTCACTCTCAAAACAAACTTATAGACTGTTTGCTTCATGCTTTTTACACATATATCAACTTTAGAATTACCTCAACTCCCAAATTCTTATATTTTTTTGTAAAATTATATTAAATATACACACTTATCCAGGAAATTCTTCATAAAATTCAATTTACATATAGATTCATAGTATATCTGTCTATATAACCAAATTTTCTTAAAATATGTCCTTAATACTTTATAAATTTTATATTCCTATGGAGAATCTATATTTTCTATTATATTAGTTTCTTAGCTAATTCACAATTCTATCTTTTATTATTAAATAAAATATACCCTTATCCCAACAAAAAATTCTAACCTTATTTCTTACTAAATGAAAATATTTAGCATTTGATTTTTCATAGAGATCCAAAAAATTTTACAGTAAAAAATAAAACATTTTCTTTATGCTTAGTTTTAGAGAAAACATGTCGAGCTACATTGTGAATTTTAAAAATTATCTATAAATATTTTAACCAAATATCTTCTCCAAAGAATACAACTTTTAGTCCTGAATTTAAGGATTTCTTTAAGTAACAGTATATTTTCATGTAAAAAGTGTGCGGTGAATGGTATATTCGTTTCACTGCTTTGCATAAAGCATTGCAGTAGAGCTATCTCATCCCATACAGAAAGGCCTGAGAAAACTCTACACTTAACTGTCTATTAGTAGACGGCTAACCCGAAGAAGTACATCATATCTGCAGTCTTCACTTCCGGTCGGCATGCTTGCATATCCATAGTCTCACACTTTTATCATTACCCTGGTTGTTTGTTTACTGTTTAATTGCTCTTTTGTCTTATTTTTCTCTCATACTTATAGGTCAACTTCAACTGTCTTATTCTATACAGGCATTAAATTTTCAGTCACTGTGTCAATTATTTACTTATTATTCATTCATTCACCCCATGAATAGAAATAGAACATTTCAAGAGCAAATAAATATATTCTTTACAAAACAGAAGCAAAAGTTATATACCATGAATGCTGCTTATGGATAGGTATTTGGGCTTCAAAGTGTTTATCTTCTGGATGAGGCGAGAGAAAGCAGAGAAGAAAAGAATTAAGGTATATTGAGATTAGACAACCTTAATTACCCCAGTGTATAACAGAGGAGAATGAATGCAGTAAAGCTGGGGGAAGGTGCACTAATAGAAAAAACAACACAAGAAGGCCTCAGACTGGGAAGTGCTGAACAGGGCGCTGAATAACACAAAAGACCGGAAGGCGGCACACTGCAGGTAAACAGAGTCAGCACAGAGGTGATACGTCCTGTAGTGTGAGGCAACAGCAAGCGTGGTGCAGAACGGGGACTGGATTTGAGGTGTGAGGTTAGAACGGCAAAGCATGTCACAAGGCCAGATCACACGGGCAAGCACTTTAAAAATTTATTGTGCATCTAATTCATCTGGGATCTTGTTAAAATGCAAACACCAATTCAGAAGTTCTGGGGCTGGGCCAAAGATTTACAGCTCTAACGGATTCCAGGGCATGCCATCTATTATTCCAACGGCCAGCCTTTGACTAGAAAGCATCTGAGCTGTGACCAGGAGGTTGAGGATTTTCTTTTGTAAATACGAATGAAAGCCATAAAAGGGCCTTGGGTTGGTATGACCATAAATAAATATACATATTCAAAGGCTCTCACATACTGTGTGCAGAAATGAGCCTGCTGCAGAGGATGCACGGGAGAAAGAAGTCTATGAGTAGATTTTCCTGAGCCAGCAGTTAAAGTGGCCTGTGTGGTGAAAGAGCTTGTGTCAGTCACTTTTTGTCACTTTGGCAAGATATCTGAACAAACAACTAAAGAAAGATTTGTTTGGGGCTCAGAGTTTCCAAAGCTGCAGGCTGTGGTTACTTTTTCACCATTGGTCTCTGCCTATGTGTGGTGAGACACAGAGTCCTAGTGAGGAGCACGTGGCCAAGCTGAGAGGCTCCCCTTAGTGCAGGACAGAAATGGGTCACAGACTAGCTATGCCATCTAAAGGCAAGCCCTCTGTGATCTACTTCCTCCAAGGAGGCTCCATCTCCTGGTTTTTAATTTTCTCCCAGAGAAATCATCAAATTAAGCATATCCATCAATGCATTAGTCCATTGGTCACGTCTCTACCTCATGATCCACTCGTGTCTCAGTAACTGAAAGCACTTGTTGAGACACAATCCTGCCACATCAAAGAAGTTTGGAGAAACAGCTCTTATCCAAAACAAAGCAGTGTTCAGGAGACAGGGTCACATCTGAAAAGCATTTTCAGGGAGGGCTCAATTAAATAGTGTAAAAAAAAAAAAAGTGATCAGGATTCCACTTAGCACAAAAATGAAAAGATTTTATAGAGGAATGAGGATGACAGGACAGAGATCAAGGGATTGCGAGCTTATCATATGAATTAATATGTATGAGCTTATATGGAAAACCAAATGGAGACAGTAAGTATAAACTGATATATAACAATAGTTCAGGGAAGAGAACAACCAGTGCAGACGGAATTTTGGAGTCACTATATTCAGCTACTTAACCGAATAATCACAGCTAATAACTTAATATTAGATTTATGACTTAACGGAAGAAAGATCCTCCCCAAGGGGAGAAGGCTAAGAAAACTGCCCACTTGCTCCTTTCTGAAACACTATGCTTCATTCATCTGCAGATGAACCTTCCTTGGGTTTGCATTGTCCTAATGTAGAGAGGTATACACATCGTGATCAGAGAGAGGATTTTCTCTCACTTCCTTAAGAAATATCCTTACAAATCTGTAGATATTAGACCTGCTGTAGTCATTTCTTTTAAAAAAGTACCTTTAATCTCTGAAAGTGAAACTACAAGTTTCCCTGAAGGAAAAGGATATTTTTGGATGTCTATGAGATACACCCACTTTTATAAGATCTATGGAAGCATCAGCAAATACTGTTTTTCTTTTCAATGTTTAATATTTAAGGTTTATTTTCATTTTACATGCTTATGGATCTAATGTGACACTTTTTATGTACATTAAATATGGAATGACCAAATCAGAAAAAAAAAAAAAGAAAAGAAAAGAAAACTTGCCACTGAATCTCTGTGAAGAATGCTATGATGCGACAAGAAACCAGACCAGAATCTCTCGAAAACAACTAAGCCAATACCACTCATCAAATGAGATGAAACTGAAAACTAATGGTTGGATACAGCATGATGTACTGCCACCCATCTGACAAAGGTGGCCATGTTAACAGGATGATGGTTTCTGCATCCGTGGCAGGAAGAGTGCAGAGGAAGTAATAAGGTAGACAGACCACCCTTCAAGATTCTTCTCTATAAAGACGGTTAGAGAAATGGGTCACACTTGAAATGTGTATTTTGAGTTAGAAGACTCCAGATCATGTTCCTGTGCCTCTGGGAATGAAGACGGGGAGGAAATACTGGTGATGGGGAGAAAAGCAGTGTGGAGAGGACAGCGTGGTAAAAGGCAAGCTCAGCCAACGCAGGTTCAATCTCTTTATACGCAGATGGATGTGGTGGGAAGATGAAACGATTATCTAGGTGCTTATAGCTTTACATAAAGCAGGATCGAGATAACAGAAATCAGAGAGCGAAAGATTAGAGAGTTGGCAGTAACGCACTCTCCATCTTAGTATGAAAACAAATTTCAACAAAAAACGTAGTACAGGATTAGAGGGCAGTGCTGAGAGACCACTTCACGGACTTCAGTAGCACTAATGCAAAACAGGTGGAAGCTCTTGCAGGCACATCTATCTCTTTAGAGAGGATACAGCAAAATTACCCTGGATGTATGCAAGGGGAAGCCGTAGTAAGAGCCCATGGCATTCAGACCAGACGAGAGGGAAATCAGAACCTAAACACATGCAGAGTCAGCACATTATCTCAATGCGACTGAATAACAGTAATTACGGTAAAGGAAAGTGGTTCTTTGACTCTGTGTAGATAAAACCCCCAAACTCCCCAAAAGTGTAACTTTTCTCCATTTACAGAGTCATGAAAGTTTAAAAAATATTTATTATAGAGTTAATAAATGTTAAACATAGGATGGTATTTTACTTATAATTTCTCAGAAACATGCCTATTAAGAAAAAAAAAATCTATCAGCACTGAGACTATATCTCTTAATATTTCAAAATATTTTAAGTGTTTTAATGCTCCAGGCTGAAAATTCGAAACATTCTCCCCACCAAGGAGGCTATTAGAGCACCACCCTTGAGTGCTGTTTTGCCTTTCTGCTTAATATTCTCTCAACAGCAATAAAATGAAAGTTATCTCACTGAATTTGAGTGCTAATGCACTTCCAGGAAAATCTGAACAGCAAACAAGTAGGCTCTGGCAAAGCCACATTACGCAGTCTTTAGAAAACTGTCAGAAGGGCAAAAAGCCCATAGAGTAAGGCACAAGGGTAAGCGACAAGAAGCTGCTGTCCTTCCATAGCCAAGGCCGAGATGAAGATCTTAGAGGCTGAGAGGCTGCACCAGGTGATGATGACCAGGGCTGACACAGTTCCCAGGGTGCCCCTGCAGCAGAGACAAAGATGACAGCTGCCTTACGCCTGGAGGAAAGCGGGGAGTCAGAGCTGCCTCTGAAATGCAGGAGGTACAGCTGTACATAGCATCAGTCTCCACTTCAAAGGAGAATGATTACCTGAATGAGCTCATAGGGCCTCAGCCAGCCACAAAGTATTTCATTAAATCCACTGTTTAGAACGAATACTTCTATATTTTAGTAAATCTAGAACAAGCAGGAGCAGAAGCCATTGTTAAAATCAGTCCCATTTATCAGCATTGCCATTTTATTGCCACTTTGTGTAATGCATTTCTAAATTATGTTATGGTTTTGGATTTTAACAAACCATTTAAACACACCATTTAGTGTGGGTGCTAGCCACAGTTGGAAATGGTAGAGCTAACTTTGAGGGACAGAACCTATGGGGAAAAAGTGTGGCCGAGCAGCCCCTGCCTGGCATTCTGCTTCCTCCATGGTGCCAAGGTGAGCAGCTCTCCTCGACACCAGCTTCCTTGTCATCATTTCTACCTCTTCACAGAAGAAGGATAACTACTATGGCCTGGAACTGAGAGCATAATAAATATCTCTACTTGATAATATAATTTTCTCAGGTATTTTGTCACAGTGGGGAGACACTAACACATGTTTCCCTGATAATTTTAGGATGAAAAAAAATCTGAAGTCTAGTTATTTTTCAAATCTAACTTATATGAATAGTATTCTCTTTGTCCTTAGTACCCAAGTCATTTAAGATGCTCTACATACCAAAGTCACCGAAAACATCCTTTGGCACTTCGAATTTTAAGATGGTACACAATAGTATTATTATTTTGCAGAACCCATCAGACTAAGTTGTAGAAAACAAACTACATTAATATGTCAAACTTCTGTATAGCACAGCCCTGTAAATAAAATGACTGGCTAACACAAACAGCTATACAAACAGTAGTGTTTTTCTATGGATAAAACTCAGTAAACATAACTTGTTCTGTTTATACTCTCATAGTATCTATTTCCTTTCATACTGGTTTGTTAAATCTGAGTATTCACTCATAAAGCAATATTTCTTTCCAGTAATTCTCAAGAATGTTATAATAAATGATGAGACCATATTCAAACAGAATAAGCATGTTTAAATCATTCTCAATTGCACTAACCAAGGACAATACAAGTAGTAAACATCGAACCCCTACTCTGATCTACCCAATGGACAGCACATTCTCCACAGTTATGTGGAGAGCAGGGACTGGCACTGACATGAACTCTAGTGTCCCATATTTGACCACCTCCCCTTGGTGGGGAGGCCTGGTGGCACTCAAAGAAAGAATAAGCAGGCTACCAAGATGAGACTTGATAGCCTATGACCATATAGTTGGGGAGGAGGTCCCCCTCTGTCTTAGACCTAGGAGAGAGGAATAGGGTGAAAGCAGGGGGAAGGGAGGAACAGGAGGATACAAGTGATGGGATAACAATTGAGTTGTAATCTGAATACATTAATTAAATAAAACATTTTAAAAATAGTTTCATAAGAATAAATATTTGTAAAAGCAAAACTATCGTAAGTCTTTGTCTTCTTGACCTTATTATATTTGTACTAATAAACTCTCTATGTGACAATATTCCTTCCAATGTTGCATTAATAATCTAAAAGCTGCATCATCCAGGAAGAAAATGCAAGTCACATCCCCTCTGGACATGAAGGAACTAGCACTAGTGCTAGTGTTATGCATGAGCTTTGGAAAAGTGCTGTGGGAAACATATTATGGTATCCTTATAAATAGTTTAGAATTGCAAATGCCAGCTTCCTAAGTGAAGAAAGAAAAAGTGAAAATTGTATTGACTGAGCATGTATTCTGTTAAGTTCTCCAGAATTAATATCCTCATAGAGGTTTCAGGGAATTCTCTACTGTGAGGCGTCCAGCTGAGAAATAACAGTTGCTTCTAGCCTAGAAGGCAGATGCCTGGGCACTGAAGTAATTTATCAGAATTCAGCAGGCATTTACTCTTCCAAAATCAAATAAGTAAAATTTCTGCAGTTGTTATATTACCCATGCCGGTAGTTTAGATTGAAGAATGTGACACCTTAAAAGTACAAGTTTTAAATATTACATGGTTGAATTTAGTCTTTAAACCAGTTATATAGAAACAGCACCCCAGCCGAACTAACCTACTTCCCTCCCTGGATCTACGTGTAGCTGTTAATAGGCATGAATTCCCCAATTCTACTGGCAAAATGTTAGGAAACCTTCATGATTGTCCTGGACTGGTGGGCATGGGCAAAGATTGTGTGGGGGGCGGTCAATTAGTCAATTAGTACAGACACTTACTGCAACGAGAAAAAGACTGCACAGCTGGACAAGATGACCATGGGGAGCAAGCAGTATCCCAGCACACTGGCCACGCAGCCACAGGACACCCCGGAGGAGCTCATCAAGTTCAGCAAGGCGTGAATCCCAAGGCAGCCGATGGCACTCATGCCATATACATAGCCAAATTGGGCTTTTCCTGCCTGAAACAATGCAAACAAAGCAATCAGAAATCCCAACAAACATGGGCGGATCAGAATAACAATATCACTGAGATCGCTTGAGCGTCTATTCAATGCTACTGGATATCGGGTAAGTACCATCACCAGGGCACTGACATTCTGCGTTTTATATACTTTATCCAAAATAAGTAATATCTATACATATGAATATACATATACACACACACATATATATGAATGCTACAGAAGATATAGAAGATATAAAATATTACCAGGATGATTTTTTTTTTTGCTTGTTTGCTTTTTGAGATAGGGTTTCTCTATTTTAGCTCTGCATATTCTGGAACTCACTCTGTAGACCAGGCTGGCCTCGAAGTCACAGAGATCCAATTTCCCCTACCTCTTGAGTGCTGGATTAAAGGAATGTACCACCTCCACCCAGCCGGTGATTTCTTTTTAAAACTATACTTTGTCTATAGAGTGTGACAGGAGTAAAACATATCTTTTTTTTTTTTTTCATTTCAACAGGTAAATGGTAGTTTTATTTATTTATTTATTTATTTATTTATTTATTATTTTTTTATTTTTTAATTAATTTATTCTTGTTACATCTCTATGGTTATCCCATCCCTTGTATCCTCCCATTCTCCCCTCTCTCCCATTTTCCCCTTATTCCCCTCCCCTATGACTGTTCCTCAGAGGGATTACCTCCCTCTGTATATGCTCATAGGGTATCAAGTCTCTTCTCGGTGACCTGTTGTCTTTCCTCTGAGTGCCACTAGGTCTCCCCCGCCAGGGGACATAGTCAGATGTGAGGCACCAGAGTACATGAGAAAGTCAAATCCCTCTCTCCACTCAAGTGTGGAGACTGTCCTGTCCATGGGCTAGATCAGGGTAGGGGTTTAAATTTTACCGCCTGTATTGTCCTTGGCTAGGGCCTTAGTTTGAGCGGGACCCCATGACCCAAATCTGCCCATCATAATGTTCTACTTGTAGGTAAAACATATCTTTTTGCCCCATGTTTACTGAATAGCTGACTGACTGAGCAGAAGAATAGAACACCTAATGTAGTCTTAGAAATTTATAAGTATCATCAGTAATACTGCTACTTTTATTTGTTTGTTTTTCTTTTTCGAGACAGGGTCTCTCTGTGTAGCCTTGGCTGGACTGGACTTGCTCTGTAGACCAGGTAAGCCTCGAATTTACAGAGATCTGCCTGCCTCTGCCTCCCAGAGTGCTGGCATTACAGGTGTGCAGCACCACGCCCAGCTATTTTAAGATTTTGTTCCAAATGCTAACAAAAGTTTAATGTTGAAATAGAATATAAATTATCCGGGCTTTTATCTCACATGTCTAGGATCCTTCCTAGACAATTTACCTTATTTAGTACATCCTGATCTAAAGTACTTAGTGTTCTTCTAATCAAACACTTAAAAAAAAAAAATCTTCTTGTAGTTCAGAGGATCACGTCCCAGGCCTTGTAGCTCTTGGGTCAGTGCTCTGCCCTGAGCTGTCCCCAAGCCTTCTTTTATGAGACAAGATCTTGTTAAATTGTCCAGGCTTGTCAAGTTCCTGGGTACTGTAATGGCAGTCATGCGGCACAATAGCCAGGGCTAACTACAGCTTGGTATTGCTCATGGCCACTGCTTTTTGGACCACACTGTTAGCCCCACTAGAACATCGTCTGTGGATACTAGATAGTAGGAACCACTGGGGCTGCTGTGGTCTGGGTGTCTCACTAATGCCTGTGTGTTACGAACTGAGATGACTGATGTGCTCTGCGCAGTGGAGGGTCAAGCATGGAGTAGTGACATCACTAGAGGCATGTTTCTGTTGGGGACACTGGGGCCCCGGATCCTTCTTATTTCTTGCTTTTACTTTCTGGCTTCAAAAGGTAAGCATGATCTTACATATCCAGAAATATTAAATGAATTTGAATTTTGTTTCTGAATTTAGTTTTACTTTTACTAATATAATGGATGTAATGGTCTATGAAATGAACTTTTAATTACAGAGGAATGGTAGATCAGAGGCGACTTGGCAGCAAATAAATTCAGACTAAAATCTGACTTCAGCTATTATCTTGTTTGAGGTTTTGGAGTGTCATTGTTGGTCTGTTTCTATTAACAGTAATTCTGACGTTATCACTGCTAATGATAAAAATCTATGAGGTACTTCTATAAACTATGCATGATAAATGTTTTCATATATGCTGTATAGTTTTAGAATTACAAGAAATGAAGGCATAAAATGCGCAGAGCATATTTTAAGGCCATAGTTATTCAGCATTAGAGGGAGAATTGATTTGTATCACCTCCTGTTGAGATTTCTTCATTTATAATGGTTTGTATTTAAAGGACAAGAAAAGATATTTAAATAACTCCTACTAGCATCATGATCCAAGAGTGATCTTGATGATGGAATTAATATTGTCTTTTAAGAGATCATAATGTACTTCACAGAAAAACAAACAGCTGTTATATTACAAATGACTTGCAAGAGAAAGATGAGCTCGTATATTAAAATGATTGTTTCTGACTATTTGATTAATTGGCACACCCATGCATAGTAGTTTAATCAAGACTACCATATTATTATGAAAAGGAGAAGAAGGAAGCTCTAAGAATTAAGTGGGAACTCTGTTTAACAGTGTATTCACATTTTATATATTACAAGGAAGGAGCCTTTTATCACTGTACTGTTATATTGAATGAAAAGATTATGACCATTGGCCACTCAGAAACTAGATTTTATTCAGTATCTTGGCTGGCTAACATTATAAATTTAACATTGCAAAA
Organism: Acomys percivali; assembly: GCA_907169655.1. Lineage (NCBI taxonomy): Eukaryota > Metazoa > Chordata > Mammalia > Rodentia > Muridae > Acomys > Acomys percivali. Next base: position 2,220,498 of record OU015747.1, on the reverse strand, counting down.
AGCATGTATGTAGTCACACATACTTTTTAAACCACATTTGAAATTTATAACTGCATTAGAGGAAACTGCTTTTGCATGTGTGTGGGGAGTGGTGTCACTCACATGTGTGTGTTCATGTCCATATATATATATATGTATATACACACATATATATGTATATATACATATATATATGTATATATATATAGTGAGTTATAGAAAACATACATTTCCACATTGGCAATCTCACTCCTGTAAAGCATTGTAGGTCCATGTGCAGCTAATCTAATCTATTATCTATCTGTCTGTCTGTCTTTCAAATATATATATGTGTGTGTGTGTGTGTGTGTGTGTGTGTGTGTGTGTGTGTGTGTGT
>OU015747.1:2190232-2209666 GCA_907169655.1 Acomys percivali | reverse complement strand
CACACACACACACACACACACACACACACACACACACACACGACACAAAAAAGGCAGAATGTAACAGCTAATAATAATAATGTTTTTTATTTTTATTTTCCAAGAGACATACATTTTTCTAAATGTCTTCTTACTCCTCTAAACAAAAAGCAAACCTCTATAAAATATTTCCTTTCTGGTGGCACTCAGAGGAAAGATAATAGGTCACCAAGAAGAGACTCGATACCGTAGGAGCATATACAGGGGGAGGAGGTCTCCCTCAGTCACAGACATAGGGGAAGGGAGTAGAGGGGGAAGCGGGAGGGAGGAAAGAAAGGGAGGATACAAGGGATGGGCTAACAATTGAGATGTAATATGAATAAATTAATAAAAATGTTTTTATTCAAAAATAAATAAATAAAATAAAATATTTCCTAATTCTCCTTGGGAATACCTGTTACGTATCTGCAACAATTTCTTCTCTTGCCCAGGATATTACCCATGGATGCTAGCTACTAGGCTAAGGACATAGTTCTTTTACCTATGTTCACTCACTACTTAGCCAACAGTCACTTCTGGTAATTCTGAGTGCGTGACCTTGGCTAAAGCCCGGAATACCAGATGAAACAGAACAACATGTGACCGGAGAGGTATTGGAAAGTCAGGGATGGCTACTGGGATAAAAATTCTAGAAGAAGGCAAAGACTTCTGAATTTTTAATCCCATGGTTTTCGGCAGCCATTTTTATTTTAAAAGAGTGAATTTCGAAACCACTTGGAATGATCCATTTAATTATAGTCATCTGTGGGATACTTCCAATAATAAATTTCAAGCTAAACTACATAAGACAGCTTTAACTCTAAGAGCTCCCTTAATCAGAAATATTCAGCTTACAATCAAAAGCTCATGAAGTTATTCAGTTCAGCAAAATACAGAAAGCCTTGTTAAAGGTGGAAATAGCAATTCATATAGCTGATTTTTATAAATAAGAACTTTTTATTAGGGATGTACATGAAGTAGCTATGAGTTATGAATATTAAAATCAAGACATGGTAATAATCTTTTAACAAGTTATATAATATAAAGAACTTAAAACTTAATAGTATAAGTTTCTTAGCCCATTAAAAAGAAATGTTACTATGAAGCATAGAGTTATTTCTCTTGAGAATACCTAACTTTAGGTAACATGCCAAGCTACTTCACTTCTTACATAATCCTGTTTTGTATTTTATTTAACTGCTAAGTGTTTTGTAAGGATCAGATAGAACAGACACGTACCTGCCTCTATGTATGCGTGAGAAAAGAGCCTCCAAAAAGCGCAGCTGTACTTGGGAAATTTAAACAAATCAGTGGATGCAAAGATGACACACTGGCTATATATAAAAGTTTCTAAATTTGTACTCTGACACCGTGGACAGATGACACAGCCAAGAAAGCTGGCTGGCTAGTTTCTGAATCTGTACTCTGACACAGTGGACAGATGACACAGCCAAGAAAGCTGGCTGGCTACAACCAAACGCAGTGTCTTATAACACTTTCATGGTTTATAAACACAATGAGCAACATGCAGACATAAATCTGATACTGTGGGGAAATAAATCCAATATCCTTGTGTGCATGTCCCCTAAACTTTGGAACAAGATTATTTATTGGACGTAAGCCAGGGAAAGCAAAGGCTTGATGTGCTTTCTCCTACTCTGGTTTTCAGGCTAATAGGATTTACTAATAATCGGTGATTATATATATATATATATATATATATATATATATATATATATATATATATATACATAGTACTTGAACTTAACGTGAAGATCTCAGCACCTAAATAAAATGATATCATTTGTGCCAAATCTGACGATTTTTAGGAAGATGAATTGTGGCCTGACCTTGACTTTACATGCTTTTAATACTGCAGCTGAGGTTAAGATATATTAATAGGATCTAGTTTTTTTTTTTTTTTGTATGTTTGTTTTGGTGTATGAGGAGGGACATTTGGAGCTTTGCATGCAGCCAAAGTAGTTGACATCAGTGTCTTCACCCATCATTCTCCATGCTGTTTTCTGAGACAGAATTTTACTGAACCTGGCTGATCGGCTGTCTAGGCTGGCTGTCTCCATCCCTTGGCACCTGGATTTTTATGTAGGTATTAGGTATCCAAACCCATGTCCTTGTCCTTGAACACCGAGCACTTAACCATGTGCCATCTTCTCACCATGACCTAGTGTTTCCATATAGAGAACACATTCTGTTCCACTTTCAAGCCAAATCCAGCCACTGGAGGATTTCTAATTCACCCTATTCCTGGAACGGTACATGGCTGGCTCCCTGTATTATATCACCAAGTTACTACCAAGAAACTTTGCTGTGGCTCTGACCCAGGTAAGCCATTATAGACAGTACTGTCCATTGCTCCTGGATCAGGTAACTTGGAGGGCCATTTCCCTCATAGTTTGCTTTCTGCTGAGTCTCCTTTGTTCAATCTTAGATTCCCTATATATCCAAATCCTGGTGTTCAGAAAATTTTTAAGATGAATTTGTTTAATAATTTCTATTTCTATATCACTAGTAAAGTAACATACATCCACACATTTATTGAGGACCACCTACTGAATACCAGAGTTTTCTCTTCTTATTTTGGAGATAGGGGTCTTGGATGGCCTAGTGTTATGCAGACCAGGCTGGCCTTGAACTAACAGAGATCCACTGGCCTCGGCCTCTGGAGGAATGGGATCCAAGGTTTGAGTCACCATGCCCAGACAGACTCCAGTCTTGAAGCATGACTACAAAACTTTGAAGCTGAATTCAAAGTTACATATTTTAGCACATATTATACTGTATTTGTAATTAATAATGAATATCTCAGCATTATCTACAAAGTTTAGGTATAGGCAATTTATCTTCTGCAGCACTTTCCTGAGTTTTTACTTTGCTATTTTATAGAAAAAGAACTAAAGATGAATAATTTGCCCAAAGGCATCAGACACTAGAAGAGTCATTATTTGAAGTACAGCAGAGTTCAAAGCTTGCATGGTTGACTTAGTTAGGATTTCTATTGCTGCAACAAAACAGTCTCTGCAACGTAGAGAGGAAAGGGTAGATTTGGTTTACACTTCAACAACACTGTTAATCATTGAAGGAAGTCGTGACAAGAACTCAAACAGTGCAGGGACCTGGAGGCAGGAGCTGTTTCAGAGGATATGGAGGAACACTGCTTACTGACTTGCTCCCCACGGCTTACTCAGTCTGCTTTCTTATAGAAGCCAGGATCTCCAGCCCTGGGTGGCACCATCAGCAATGGACTGGACCCTCCCTCTTCAACCACTAACTAAGGAAATGCCCTACCTACTTGCCTGTAGCCTAATTGTATGGAGGCTTGTTCTCAACTAAGGTTCCCTATCCTATGACTTTAGCTTGTATCAAGTTTACATAAAACTAGCCGCACAATGATTACCCAAGATGATGTTAGAAATTAACCATGTCGAACAGGAAGAGTAATGAGGGAAGAGGATCTTAGTGATGATCCATGAAAAGGCTCATCTGAATAGAGAACTGATTGATGAGAAAGAAGGCTCATGGGAGGCTGTGTGAAGAACATTTCAAGCAAAGGCTATAAGATGACAAGGAGCCTGGCCATTTTGTGGTTAAACATAAACCAATCTGAGAAGTAACTTTGAGCTATAGGAAAGTTTAAGGAGATGATACTGAGATGTAGACCAGATCACAAGGGACTTGTAGGCCATGGCAAGTGATCTATAGATTGTGTACTGAAATAAGACGCTATACAGGGTTTTAAGAAATAGAAAGCTGTGGTTAGTTTTATGAAAAAATGGGAAAGAGGCTCTAATTTAGTGAAGGCCATTGCAGTGACACAGCTTGAGGTGCTACAAAAGCCATGACAGCTGAAGGAATAACCTAGGGGTTCTAGCTGGACCATGAATGTCAACAAGAAGATTCAGATGAGGGAACACTGAGGGGAGGCCCATGAGACAGAGAGCACTGAACAAGCACACGGTACAAAATACTAACTTTCATGATGGAGCTCTCATAAATACGTATAATTTTTCTGATCATATGATGGGCTTTGGTTTCTATTGGTTATGAAGGACAGACTTTGAGGATGATTTCTAGAATTTGGAGAATTGTACTGTCTTGAGGGTATAGTGGTGAGAAAACATCCAATTTATGCACAAGAGCCACAATTAGATCATACTTTCTCTTTTTCCTTTCAAAATTCTCTTACTCTATTATTTCATTTTTAATGACATGTATCAATTTTATTCATCAATGGTGTCTAGTCTGTAAACAAACCCATATAATGTGATCAAACCAGGGAAAATGGTATCCAAGTTCCTTCTGAAAGACTATAGGTCGTTCCTCTAAACAACACAAAAATCAAGGAACATTTTCCTCACAGTAAGATTTACTGGAATGTTTACAAAAGACATTTAAAATTTTATTCCATTTAGATAAATTTGAAACTTTTAAGACTATGCATTTTTAAATGCAATTTGATTCATGAAAGCCTGGTTTGATTAAATGAATTGCAAACATACATCAACCAAAATGGTATATAAAAATGAAATTAATCTAAGCCTCAAGAGTACTGTAGGCCATGAAACACTGAGGACTAAATGACTTCAATTTCCTGAGAAGTGCATTAACAGATCATTAATACAGATACTAGAGTCCTTTAAAGCTATGCTTATAAATGCAATGTTTTACATGTACAAAATGGTTTTAAATGTTTTCTGCATTAACAAATCATTTGACTGCTCTAGTGTGCCTTAAAGGACAGAGTTTAGATCAATTAAAAAGACAGTTACAGTAATAATCACTGATCTTCCAAGTTTATCTATTTAAGTAATTGTTTCTTAGTTAAAAATACCCCAAAGTGAATGTGATCAAAGATCTCATGTGATAAAGTGAACATGATGCTCTCACGAACCCTTTCCCCACTTCACAGGCCATTTCTTTTACTCCATTCTTTCACTTGTTTCTTTTCTTTTGTTTATCTCATTCACTCTCATGGGTGTGTAAAAGATGTATATATGGACAACTTTCAGAGCCCTGGGCCTTTCTTCTCAGCTCCAGGCAGCCTACCTGACACACATTTCAAGCACAAGATAACCCCAAATGCTTTGTTTTCTCTCTCCTCCTCATTGTCTTCTCCATCTCAAGAAATAATTCCAAAACACAGCCATTCATAGAAACGTAAAAAACCATCTAACTTCTTAGTAAGCTCTATAAATGCTGATTCTCAGTTGTATCTCCCACCAGTTCCCTTTGCTTCTATTGCTGTCTTCCTGATTGAAGACATTACCTCCTAGTACAATTCTATTTTTTCTACTGTAATTCTTCAACAATAAATAACAATAAGCTGCAGAACATTGGGAAGTAATATAGCCTACACAGGGAAGCTAAAAGCATCTCCTTACTGCTACAATCACTTAGTAAAACCAGAAATGACCCCTCTGTGGTTTATAACTGTAGTGAAAATCAACACTAACAGTCCCTTTCTATAATTTTTTCTGGTTTCATTTTTAATACAAATATTATAAATTATTACAAATACATATTACAAATATTTATTACAAACAGCTCAATATTTAAGCTTAAAAACATTGTTTTTCTTGTCTTTATTCTAGTTATACTATTTTTCAAATATAATTTTTAATGTGATTTAGTCTTCTTTGCTAATTTCACATATGTATGAGAAGCATTTAGAGCATATCTACTTTGTCCTTTTGGAAAGGGAAGATTTTTTTTTTCAGGAATGTGGCCCATGGTAGGTTGTTCCTACTCCAGTGGATTACCTTATACCCATGTGTCTATGGGCTGTACTACAAGGTTCAATATAAGAAGAAAGGAGGAGGAAAAGGAGGAGGAGGAGAAGAAAAAGAAGAGGAAGAAAGTGCCATGAATTGTGAGGGGATATTGTCGGGGGACATTTGTAATTCAATAGCATCTTTTTGTTTTATTTTGCTTTTTTTAATTTTTATTTTTTACATATACATTTATATTATTTCACATATATACAATACACTACCTATAGCAAGAAGAACCATGACACAATCAGGAATTATATAAATATTACATTCTTAGTGTTTTGGCTGTTTGTATTTGACAGGCTTGAAGAAAACCTCTTTCCAATCTTGGTGCATCTAAATTTCTGAATGTAATCTCCATCACATATTGTCATTATCAATTTAAAACATTATCTAGACCTTAAAACATCTTCACCCCTAACAACTAAGCTTGATTGTAAAACTAAACTATCTGGTCTTCAACCCCATCAGAGACTTGAGAAGGAATAAACTTGATTACCTGAGTATGCTGGGACTGCGGGTTAGTAGCTTTCCAAATGAGAAGATGACAGAGACAGTTTTCTACCTGAAGAGTCACCCAAAACTCCCTATAATGTTGGAGCATCATCTTCAGCCTTCTGGCCCAATATATCTGACAGACATATTTGTCAGGCAGGAACTATTGAGGACTTGCTTACCCTGTCTTGGCAGCATTTGGCCATCTACTCTGCCTGCATTCAAGATTGCCCTTTTTTAAGGCAAAATTCTGTCTGTGGTAGAAATGAGGAAATTGTGCCCAGTGGCTTGTTTGGCACATTTGAGGAAATCTCCATAAGAAGGTTCTTTGATGCTCATCATTCTTTTAAGGTACGCTGGGTGTTGCCAGAAGTTAACCTGTCCAATTGTCAGTGAATCTTTAAAATAATAAAAACATTGTTAAATGTCATATTCTGCATGTCTCTGAGGTTTTTGAAGACCATATCTAACTATTCTACCTTATCTTTCTATAGACTCATATCTATCTGCTGCACCTAAGATGTATATTCTTGTGATAAAAGTAAACCAGAAATTGACAATCAAATCATGGTCATGTCAATTCTTTAGCATCTTTTATGTGAACTATCAAGGGCTGAAGAGACTGTTAGTGGTGCTACAATTATATCTTCAACAACTCATTTTATACCTAACAATTATGTATACATATCATATTTAATTAAATGGTTGACTTGTAAAGGAATTCTAAAAACCCAGAACCCAATATGTAAATTGATGAAACTTCATGCTAACTTGTATTTTCTTTGTTACAAATGACTTAAAAATTTAGTATCTTGATCATCTGAGATTTCTCTTGCAGCAGATGGGAAATATACCCACTACCAGACATTACGTAGAGAAGGGGGAGAGAGGGGGGTAGAGAGAGAGAACAGAGAGACAGACAGAGACAGAGACAGCCAGACAGAGAGAGATACACAGAGACAGAAACACAGAGAGGAAAAGAGAGATGCAGAGAGGCACAGAGAGACCTTGGAACCCTGAGATCTGAATGTACTGTCTCAGTCAACTCCCTCCACTCAGAGCTCAGGAACCCTGCAGAAGAGGAGACAGAGAGAGTGTGAGAACCAGAGGGGCTGGAGGACACCAGGAAAGCAAGACCCTCTAGATCAACTGAACAATCATCTCTGCTCATATGATCTGACAGAGACTGAGGCAGCTAGAACAGGACTCCCACGGGTCTTTACCAGGTCCTCTGCGTGTGTATTAGGGCTTTCAGTTTAGTGGCTTTATGGTACTCTGCTTGAGCGTGTGAACGAGTAGCTCTCTGGTTCTTGTGCCTGTTCTGGGGCTCCATTCTTCCTGTTGGTTTGCCTTGTCCAAACTCGATGTGGCGGTCTTTGTTTTACCTTATTATATTTTGTTTTGTTATCTCATAGAATCCTACTCTTTTCTAATGAGATACAGAAAGGGAGTGGATTTGGATGGGAATGGAGAGGAAGTGGGAGGGATAGAGGGAGGGGATCTGTAATCATGATATATTATAAGATAAGAACCCGTTTTCAATAAAAGAGGACATTTTAGTGGCATAAAATAGAAAATATTCCTTCCTAGCACACATCAGCAGTTTGGACAAAAGGAAGCAGAGATGATATTTTTCTGTTCCACAGTCTCTACGGGCTCAACAAATATAAACTAGAGAATAAAAAAATAGCATTTCTTTCTCTATCCTTTTGCTGTCAGCACTTCTCTCCTTGGCATACTGTCCATATGAGCTCTTCCATCATCTCAACCTCAAGACTGGTAATTATTACACACAGTTGGGCTCCAAAGACAAATGTTCCAAGTTACCCAGGCAACCACTAAACGACGTCTTAGTGTTCCTTAAAGGTATGAATGTATTACCTCCATTGCACTTCATCATTATCCAAGTCACTAAGGATAGCACAGATTTAGTGCAAACGTATTGTAGTCTCCTTGTTAAAACACTGGCAAAGGGGGGAACAAGATTTAATCGACCACGAATCGCACAGTGCTTATTTCTGGAGATTTTTGTAGCCTAAGATTCAGGTCCCAGTTCCCATTCATTACTCCATATCTCTAAAACTACTACAGTAGTTAATAACACTATAGTTAACACTAAATTCTGGTAATGTGAATGTACCTATTTGAAAATTCTAAGTGATATTTATTTATATCCTCAGAACTATTTCTTAGCTGTCCATCAACCAAAGGGCAGCTTTAAAAAAATCTCTCAATTGATTAATGGGTAGGATACCTTCCGATGAATTGTTGGTCCCAAAGGCCCTCAAAATAATGCATATGAACAGGGGAGTTTAGCTATTCCCTGCCTTCTCTTGACACATAGAAACTAATAAATGGGTGTACGTTGGTCTGAAGCAATGCATACGTAATATAATGATCCTAATAAGCAGTGACACATTTAATATCATTATGAGTTTAGTAACTTAATTTTAATAATTAAATGTGCAAGAACACTCACAAATATCATGTCAAATTCATTCACATACATACACATATACATACAATATATATATATTGTATATATATACTGATTTTTTGAGACAGGGTTTCTCTATGTAGCCTTGGCTGTCTGTCCTGGACTCACTTTGTAGACTATGCTGACCTTGAGATCTGCTAGCCTCTGCCTCCTGAGTGCTGGGATTAAAGGTGAGTGCCTCCACATCTGGCTAAAATTATGTAAGTTTTAACTACTAGGAAAGCCAGATAGTTTTCCCGGGAAACCAAACCAGTAGCCATTACAGCCTTTCTCTTTTTTTCTTTTTTTTTTTGATGGTATCATTTTTTTATTGATTTATTCATATTACATCTTGATTGTTAGCCCTTCCCCTGTTTCCTCCCATTCTTCGCTCCCTCCCACTTCCCCCCTTCTCTCCTCTCCTATGTATGTAACTGAGGGAGACCTCCTCCCCCTATATATGCTCTTAGGGTATCAAGTCTCACTTGGTAACTTGCTATCCTTCCTCTGAGTGCCACCAGGTCTCACATCCAGGGGATGTGGTCAGAAAAGGGGCACCAGAGTTCCTGTGAGAGTCAGATCTCACTCTCCACTCCACGGAGGAGAATATCCTGTTCGTCGTATAACCCTTCTCTTGATGTATTACGATCTTGTATTTTCTCTCCAAATCGTCTGTTCTCAGAAGACAGATGTGACATGGTTTTCTCTTGAAAGCACTGATAATTTTGGACCACATGACCTTAAAACGAACCTTCTAAATCTACTGAAATACTGCAAACAATAAGACCTAAAAAATGCTGCATCGTTAATACGGTCACAGCAGAAATTCTGAAGGCTATTTGATGACTACCTGAATGTGCTAAAAAAAATTGCCCCCACACAATAATAGTGGGAGACTTCAACACCCCACTCTCACTGAAGGATACGTCATTGAAACAGAAACTAAGCCGAGAAATAACATCATTAACCAATGCCATGGGTCAAATGGATCTAACAGATATCTATAGAACCTTTCACCCAAACAAGAAAGAATATACATTCTTCTCTGCACCCCATGGAACCTTCTCCAAAATTGATCACATAGTAGGTCACAAAGCAGGCCTCAACAGATACAAGAGGATTGAAAGAATACCTTGTATCCTTTCAGATCACCATGCTCTTAGGCTGCAATTCAACAACAACAGAAATAACGAAAAGCCTACACGTACGTGGAAACTAAACAACTCTCTGCTAAATGACACATGGGTCAGGGAAGAAATAAAGAAATCAAGGAGTTTCTGAAATTCAATGAAAATGAGGGAACAACAGACCCAAATTTGTGGGATACATTGAAAGCAGTGTTAAGAGGAAAATTCATAGCACTAAGTGCCTTTAAAAAGAAATTGGAAATATCACACATAAGCAACTTAATAAAACAGTTGGAAGCCCTAGAAAAAAAAGAAGCAGAAACACCCAAAAGTAGTAGACGTCTGGAAATAATCAAACTCAGGGCTGAAATTAACAAATTAGAAACGAAGAAAACAGTCCAAAGAATCAACAAAACCAAGAGCTGGTTCTTTGAGAAAATCAACAAGATAGACAGACCATTAGCCAAACTAACTAAAAGGCAGAGAGACAGTATTGAAATCAACAAAATCAAAAATGAAAAGGGAGACATAACAACAGACACTGAAGAAATACAAAGAATCATAAGATCCTACTTTGAAGGCATATGCCACAAAATTCGAAAATCTAAGGGAAATGGACGATTTTCTTGATCAATTTCACTTGCCAAAGTTGAGTGAAGAACAGATAAACAAGCTAAATAGTCCCATTTCCCATACAGAAATAGAAGCAATCACTGATAGTCTCCCAACCAAAAAAAAGCCCAGGGCCAGATGGTTTCAGTGCAGAATTCTACCAGACCTTCAAAGGCGATCTAAAACCGATACTCTTCAAGCTACTCCAAAACATAGAATTGGATGGAACATTACCAAATTCATTCTATGAGGCCATAGTCCCGTTGATACCTAAACCTCACAAAGACTCAACAAAGAAAGAGAATTTCAGACCAATTTCTCTTATGAACATCGATGCAAAAATACTAAACAAAATTTTTGCAAAACGAATACAAGAACACATAAAGAATAACATTCATCATGACCAAGTAGGCTTCATTCCAGGCAGCAGGGATGGTTTAATACATGGAAATCCATCAATGTAATCCACCATTTAAACAAACTGAAAATAAAAAACCACATGATCATCTCCTTAGATGCAGAGAAAGCATTTGATAAAATCCAACACCCATTCATGTTTAGTTTTAGAGAGATCGGGGATACAAGGCACTTTCCTCAACATAATAAAGGCTATCTACAGCAAGCCAATAGCCAAAATCAAAGTAAATGGTGAGATACTCAAGGATATTCCTCTAAAATTGGGACCGAGGCAAGGCTGCCCACTCTCTTCATATCTCTTCAATATAGTACTCGAAGTTCTAGCCAGAGCAATAAGACAACAAAAGGAGATCAAGGGTATCCAAATGGGAAAGGAGGAAGTCAAACTATCCCTATTTGCAGATGATATGATAGTGTACATAAGTGACCCTCAAAATTCCACCAAAGAACTCCTACAGCTCATAAACACTTTCAGCAATTTGTCTGGATACAAAATTAACTCAAGAAAGTCTGTAGCCTTCCTATACACAAATGACAAGCTTGCAGAGGAAGAAATTAGGAAAGCCATACCCTTCACACTAGCCACAAGCAATAAAAAATATCTAGGATTACTCTAACTAAGCAAGTGAAGGACTTGTTTGAAAAAAATTTCAAAACTCTGAAGAAGGAGATTGAAGATGACATGAGAAGATGGAAGGATCTTCCTTGCTCATGGATAGGGAGAATTAATATAGTAAAAATGGCTATCCTACCAAAAGCAATCTACAGATTCAATGCAATCCCTATCAAAATACCTATACAATTTTTTAAGACATTGAAAGTTCAATTCTGAACTTCATATGGAAAAACAAAAAACCCAGAATAGCAAAAACGATCTTGTACAATAAAAGGTGCTCCGGAGGAATCTCCATACCTGATCTCAAATTATACTATAAAGCAATAGTAATGAAAAACAGCATGGTACTGGCACAGCAACAGGCTGGTTGATCAGTGGAATCGAATTGAAGACCCAGATATGAATCCACACACATATGGTCACTTGATTTTTGACAAAGAAGCCAAATCCATTCAATGGAAAAAGGATAGCATCTTCAACAAATGGTGCTGGTCTAACTGGATGTCTATGTGTAAAAAAATGCAACTGGACCCATATTTGTCACCTTGCACAAAACTCAAATCCAAGTGGATTAAAGACCTCAACATAAAACCAGAGACACTAAGACACTTAGAAGAAAAAGTGGGGAAGAGCCTGGAACATATTGGAACAGGAGACAACTTCCTGAACAGAACACCAACAGCCCAGGCCTTAAGGTCAACAATTAATAAATGGGACCTCATGAGGCTGAGAAGCTTCTGTAAGGCTGGAGACACTGTCAAGAGAACAAAGTGACAGCCTACAGACTGGGAAAAGATCTTCGCCAACCCTACATCTGACAAAGGTCTAATATCCAAAATATATAAAGAACTCAACAAATTAAACACCACCAAACCAAATAACCCAATAGAGAAATGGGGCTTGGAACTAAACAGAGAATTCTCAACAGAAGAATATCAAATGGCTGAGAAACACTTAAAGAAATGCTCAACCTCCTTAGTCAACAGGGAAATGCAAATCAAAATAACTCTGAGATTCCATCTTACACCCATCAGAATGGCTAAGATCAAAAACTCAAGCGACACCACATGCTGGAGAGGATGTGGGGAGAGAGGAACACTCCTTCATTGCTGGTGGGAATGCAAACTAGTACAACCACTTTGGAAATCTATCTGGTGCTATCTCAGAAAACTGGGAATAGGGCTTCCTCAAGACCCAGCTATTCCATTCCTTGGAATATACCCATAAGATGCACCAGCACACAGAAGAAAATTTGCTCAACCATGTTCATAGCAGCCTTATTCATAATAGCCAGATCATGGAAACAGCCTAAACTCCCCTCAGTAGAAGAATGGATAAAGAAACTGTGGTACATATATACTATGGAATACTACTCAGCTATTAAAAAAAAGGAATTCCCGAAATTTGTGGATAAATGGATTGAGCTAGAAATGACCATAATGAGTGACTTAACCCAGAAGCAGAAAGACTCAAATGGTATATACTCACTTATATCTGCATACTAGCCCAAGGGGCATGTCCCACGAAAGCCTTCCCTTACCAGGAAACTGGGACAGAGGGGAGGACATCCTATTGAGGCTCTAGATAAGAGAACCCTGTGAGAATAGCAATGTAGAAGGATCCAGTGGGTCCTAGAAACCTACAAGTAGAACATTATGATAGGCACATTTGGACCAAGGGGTCCCGCTCAAATTAAGGCACTAGCCAAGGACAATACAGGTGGTAAAATTTAAACCGCTACCCAGATCTAGCCAATGGACAGGACAGTCTCCACACTTGAGTGGAGAGTGTGGTCTGACTTTCTCACGTACTCTGGTGCCTCACATTTGACCACGTCCCCTGGAGGGGGAGACCTAGTGGCACTCAGAGGAAGGACAGCAGGTCACCGAGAAGAGATTTGATACCCTATGAGCATATACAGGGCTTGGTAATCCTTCTTAGGAACAGTCGAGGGGAAAAGGGGGAAAATGGGAGGGAGGGGAGAATGCGAGGATACAAGGGATGGGATAACCATAGAGATGTAACAAGAATAAATTAATAAAATAAATTTTAAAAATTAAAAAAAATTGCCAACTTTTTTGGGAAAACTTATCTTTTCTGTTGTCTGAAGAGTCCCTTTGCAAGAAAGTTTTATGCATTTTTGACAGTTACTTTTCTCATGTTCCTAGTACAAATTTAAAATTCAGTGTTTATTTCTCATGTTCTTTACTCAAGATGTGACAATTCTCTTACTTACGAGCAAAAATAAATAAAAATTTTACAACTGCCATAGAGAAATAAACAAATTGTGAGAAGACTGTCCCTGAGGTAACTTGCTTTCAAATAAATGAATATTAATGTGCACTGTTTAACAACATCAGAGGAATCAAAAGAGGTAAACTAGCCAATGTTATATAAATAATTATGCACATGAAAGAATAAAATAAGTGAGAGAAATAAAAACAACAAAGTATTAAGAACTAAGCAGTAGAGGTTATTTTTCTTGTTTTGAGTTTTGTAGCATTTAAGGTGTCAAATTCAGAGCATCCTGCATGCTATGCAAGGGCTACAACTCCAACATTCAAAATGGTTTTTAAAAAAGAAATTTCAAGAAAATTATTTTAAGAGAGAAAGGGCATTTTTCCTTGACATATGTGCATTTAAAGTTGATTTTCTAGATTCTATGAATCCTTTTTAATTCTTCAATTCTTGAAATAGATACTGTAGATGCTCCATATCCAGCCCTCCTAATGTCCTGTCAGCATCCAGGTTTCTTCTAGAGAACTTCCTGCTGACCCAGTGTGTGTTGGTCAGTTCTGTGTCACCTTAACACATGCTAGAGTTATTTAAGAAAAAGGGCCCTCAGTTGAGAAGATGCCCCTACCAGCCAGACCTATGGGAAAGCCTGTGGCATGTTTTCTTGATGATTGATGTAGGAGGGCCCAGCGCACTGTGGGTGGTGCCACTCTTTGACTGAGCCTGGTGTGGTGGCTCACACCTTAATCCCAACATTGGAGAGGCAGAGGTAGGAGGATCTCTGTGAGTTCTAGGCCATCCTGGTCTACAAAGAGAGTCCAGACCAACCAAGGCTACACAGAGAAACCCCGTCTGGGGTCTGGGGGTAGGGTGAGCAGGTAGAGTAAACCATGAAAGCAGGGCAGTAAGCAGCACCCCTCATGGCTTCTGGATTAGTTCCTGCAGCCACATTCCTGCCTTGAGTTCCCTACCTGACTTCCTTTGGTGATTGACTAGGATGTGGAAGTGGAAGTAAAATAAACCCTTTGGTCGTCAGGTGTTCTATCACAGCAAATAGAAATCCTAGCAAAAGACTGGGAAGAGCTTGCATCTTTTTTGGAGGTTCAGATCTTCATCCCAAAAAAGGTATTATGTTGTTGATGGAGGATATTAGACTCTTGAAGGCTTCTCTTCACAAATAATTGACACAAAGAGACTCTAGTTTATTTTTATACGCTTGAATCACTGGAGCTGGGCAGATATCAACCTTCTAAGCTATTTTGCTATCTCCCAGGTACACATCCCAAATTACTTGCCAGCACGCCATCTTGTCTGGAATGTTTCTGTTCCATCAGTCTATCCTCATTGTCTATTCTGCTCCATGGTGGCTTCCTCCTCTCTGGCTTCCTTTCCTCCTGCTTTATCTTCTGCCTCCTCCCTCCTCCCACCTCAGATTCCAAGCACCAGAACTTAAGCCCTGCCTACTCAGGCTGTCAGGAACTTTATTAGCCAATCAGGGATAATTAGAGAGTAGAGTTTCACAGTATCATTTGGTGTAGGATGTGTTCATCTAGGGGTGTAACCAGATATCGGGGGTGGGTGGGTGGGGGGTGGGGTGGAGGGCAGTAATTAACAATTAAATAGATTAGCAGCACCAGTCCAGCCTCCAACAGTATCATTCCATGGCTATGAATACTGATTCTTTTCCTGAATTAGAGGGAAAAAATGTTTTACCTCATCCCAATATTCATTTGAATAGACTTCAACACAGGATTAAACCAAAGTGTGGAGGTAGGGCCAAGAAGGGCTTATTAGAGAGAGACCACATGATACAGTATGCCAGGTCCTCTCACAACTTTTTGAGTCTGAAGAAGCGCCATGGGGCACACTGATCACCCTCTGACCACACCAGCTGCCTCCTTTCCTATTGAACACTCCCAGACCAGATGCTAACTAAGTTGCTTTCTAAAGCAGTAATAGAAACTGATTACTACCTTGACCAAATTTCTTATACCCATTTTATGTAAACTCTAGACCTTAATCCTTCTTTGACATACACTTGAGCTAACACAATCCTGTCACTGTTGTGCTGTGCAAAGAAATCTGTGTAGTCACTGGGCTGATTAACCTGAGATAGAGTGAACCTTCCTCTGGAATCACAACTGGCCTCGTCTGAGAATTTTTTGTCACATTCTTTTTTAATATTCCCTGGCCTCTGATTTTGAGACTACTTCAAGATGTCATATTCATTAATATCCTTAAGTCACTTTATTTCCCTCCTCCTCTCTCTCTGTCTCTCTCTGTTTGTCTCTGTCTCTCTCTCTGTGTGTGCGTGTGTGTGTGTGTGTGTGTGTGTGTGTGTGTGTGTGTGTAAGGGCTTGCATACTGATATGCGCACATTAAAAAGACAGAGGTCAGCAGTAATTTTCTGTTTCCCTTTTCAAAGCACGGTCTATTTTATGACATAAAAGTACTTATAAGCCCTCAACTTATGTTCAAATTTTGAAAAAAAAATGTTTAAAAATAATTATAGCAGAATTTGAAAATCAGGCGAATAGTAACTTCCAGGCTGTAGTTTTCATTACCGACACACGATGGCAACCTTTTGACTGCATCTTAGCAATGTCAAATACTTTCAACACTGCATGGATGTTTTATAAAATTGTGTACAAAGTTGTGCGTGACCACTGCAAAGATAATCTCATGCATTACTAGACTGAAAGATTTCTCATAATGCCAATAATCCTGATACGCTATCCAGACATAGTAAAGACAATACGATGTCCTCTTCATCTCATCCATTACAGACTGAATTGTGCTCCTCTGGCTCCTAAGTTGAATGTACCTCAGAATGGGATGTGTGTGTGTGTGTGTGTATCTGACTATAAATATTTATTGTCAAGTTGGTTTGTTTAGAAATCACCTAGAAAACACCTACCTAGGCATGTCTAGGAGGATGCTTACAAAACTATTTGAATGAGAATGGAAGACAAACTCTGCATCCCCAGGGGTGGAGTCCCAGAATAAAATAAAAGGCATAAAAAAAAAAAGAAAGAAAACCGAATATCAGGATTCATCTTCTATTTCCTGGCTTTGAGAAAACGTGACCAATAGTCTCCAGTTTTTTGGGTTTTTTTTTAATGATTTATTTTTATTTTACCTGCTCTGGTGTTTTGCCTGTAGTAAGTCTGTGTGAGGTGTTATAAGCTGCCACGTGGGTGCTGGGAATTGAACTTGGTTCCTCTGGAAAAGCAACCAGTGCTCTTAACCACTGAGCAGTGCAGCCCTTGTCTCTGATTCTTGATGCCATCTTCCATACTGTGTACTCTTTAAACCACAGAATTAAACGTAACTAATACAGAAATTTTGTACCCCAAAATGGGTTGCTGTTCTCATAACTTAACTTCAAAGATCTTAATCTTTTAAAACAAATTTGCAGACAGCATGTAGAAAAATACTTTCCCCAAGACAAGAGAAGCCCTGGAATCAAACCCTAACAGGCCATTCTGACGTTGGTGTGGAAAGCTAGAATTTTGACAGATAAAAAGATGATAAAGACTTCTGAGGAGTCCAAGGCTCTTGGGCTAGAGGCTGAACCTAAATGCCGTGGATTAAATTGTGTGGCTGAAGACATTTCAAGATAGCATAATGCGCAGCTGCAGCATGGAGTCCTAGTTAGGGCATTATTGCTGTGATAAAACACGATGAGTCGAAGCAAGTTGGGGAGGAATGGGTTTACTGGGTTACACTGCCACATTGTAGTTCATCTTTGAGGAAAGCAATGTCAGGAGCGCAAACAGGGCAAGGACGCTGGGGGCAGGAGCTGATGTGGAAGCCATTAAGGAGTGCTACTTACTGGCTTTCTCTGCCAGCCCAGGGGTGGCATCACCCACAATAGGCTGGGCCTTCCCCCATCAATCATTAATTGAGAAAATTCCCTACAGACTACTTACTGCCAGATCTTATGGGGACATTTTCTCAACTTAGGATCCCTGCTCAGATGCCTCAAGCTATCTTGTGTCAAACTGACATAAAACTCTGCAGCTCAAATGGTTATTACTGTGCTTATAATGAGATTAATAATGAGAGAGTAGAAATATGTGACAAATGCAACTCAGTGAGGAAAGAACATAGTTGTGCTTGTTAAGAGATTAGTTCCATCAAAGAGAAACTTCTCACTCTCCAGTAGGACAGAGGAATGGTAGCCAGAGGGCAAAACTGTACTCACCAAAACCTCCAGCTTATGAAAATGAAGTTCTTTTCAGGGGAGAGACCCTAAACTGCGAATTCCCCTCAAGGGTTCTAGTCCGGCAATTAGCTTTTACTCTTAATGTGACAAAGGCTAGTGTCACCTGGAGAGGGAGTCTCGAAGGAGTGATATACCAGGTCAGATTGGCCTGTGGCTATGTCTGTGGAGTTCGTCCTGATTGTTAATTGATGTAGGAGGACACAGGTCACTGTGGGCAAACCATTCCCTGGGCAGGTAGTCCCAGACTGTGGGAAGCAGTTGACGTCCTCAGTGAGTGTGTACCGTTAACAAGAGCACAAGCACGTTACTGCAGCCAATGCATCAGGTCCACGCCAAGGCCTCCTCCTGGGTCCAACAGTGGATGGTGACAACGTGTGCAAAATGTTATCAACTGCAAGTTATTCCTTCTGAACGGCTACAGCCCACACGTCTAGGAAGATTAGCTACCCTGCCTCCTCCTTCAGCTGTATTTAATTCTGAATTTCCAGGCTACTGGTGTATCATCAGAATACACAGCCTACCCAACCCGTGCTTTTTTTGTACAAGTGTCTGTTGTTCTTCCGTTCCCCACTGCCTGAAGCTGTACAGGTCACAGCAAGAGGTACCTGAAATCAGGTCCTTGAGGAAAAAAAAAAAACTTGAATAAACTGGGATTAAAAACTAAGGGCTACACAGTTGAAGAATTGGAAGGTATTCACCCCGTGACTAGCAGATAAAGCTAGACCTGACGTGCTGAATCACAGATTAAAACCTATTGAAAATTATTAGCTAAAGTCCAGTTCTACCAATCACAGGGGCTAAGAAAGCTCTTAGCATCCAAGGCCCAGAGCTGAGATCTCTAAGCTGTGCCGTAAGGATTTTTGTATCAATATACTTGAAAAATGCTTTTACTTATGACTTTCTTAGTTCTGTCACTTTAAAACACTCGTAAAAATCGCTAATTGGAACACAGAATTATGAGTTTAACGTAAACCTGTGTCGGAGGGCGGGGGCAATGGTCTCCAGTTCCGTTCCTGAATAAATTCTCTTACCTTTTTCGAGGTGAGAATTGTTTTTGCATCGACACAGAGAAGCCCACATCCCAGCCCTCCGATGTGCTGCTTTCCTGTTATCTTTTATTTTTTTTCCTTAATAAATCTATGCTTCATATTGGATGTTTTATTCATTTTCTTTGTAGAAGCCACAAGCTCCAGTTTTTTCCTTGAAGTCTCTTAAAAGAACTGCCCAGCCTGTGAGGGCCTCAGAGTGTGCGTGTGTGTGTGTGTGTGTGTGTGTGTGTTGTGTGTGTGTGTGTGTGTGTTGGGGGGGATGGGAGTGGGGCGGGGGTTGTCATGCTGTGTCCCCATCCCGCAGAACAGACACCTGAACTCTGGGGTGGGGTGTGTGTGTGTGTGTGTGTGTGTGTGTGTGTGTGTGTGTGT
>OU015747.1:2169088-2190132 GCA_907169655.1 Acomys percivali | reverse complement strand
GTGTGTGTGTGTGTGTGTGTGTGTGTGTGTGTGTGTGTTGGGGGGGATGGGAGTGGGGCGGGGTTGTCATGCTGTGTCCCCATCCCGCAGAACACACACCTGAACTCTGAGGTGGGGGCTCCGTGTGGGGGGACCGCGCGCTGCACGCTGGGAGTGGGCCGAGGGCATCTCTGGCCTACTGTACCCGCCAGAGCGAGCGCGGGGACTGCTGGGACACCTAGACAGGGGCAGCCGCAGAAGGCGTAAGACTGGCGCTGACCTTTCGACCCCTGCGGAGGCGCGCTGACGTCATACGCGGCGCGACCTGAAGGTGGCGCGGCTTTCCCGCGTCAGGCCCGGCTCACGCTGTGGGCTGTGTCCCGAAGGCCGCCCTGGCAATGGGGTCTCCGTTGAGGGTCGGACCCTGAGCCGCCGAGCCATGTGGGCGCTCGCAGGGCGAGCTCTCCCGCCGTGGGCCGTCGGGGCCGCGCGCCTGCGGCCTCCCTGCTCCCGGCAGGCGGCTGCCTCGGAGCCCCGGATCATCACGCGCAGGCCCTTGAGCGCGGCGGAGCTCAAGGTGACGGGCTCTCCCTGGGGGGGGGGGGGGGGGGGGGGGCGCCGGGCTCCCGCGCGTGCGCGGTGGGCGAGTGTGGCGTGGGCTGTCGTGCCCGCTCGTTCCTCGGCTCTGGGCTCGTGTTGGTCGTGAGCACACGTGTGGATCCTGGAAAAGCTCCCGGGAGCTGCTCCTTCACATAGCGTCTGTTTTCCTGAGGATTTTAGTTAGGTTTCTCGGGGAAGTTGCTTGACTTAAAAACCTGTTCTGCAGCTTCGTTGTTGAGTGAGGTCGTTATCAAACTTGGAGGTCTGTGGGATGCAAAGGCGTGGGAACCTCCCTAGCCCATTGCAGGGACGTGGCTCTGGCTCGTAGATGTCTTGTGGTTAGAAAAAGGGGTTTGTACCCGTCACCATGGAGGGTTTTTCCAAGTCCTGCGCTTCTGCCTGACTTTGACCTGAATGCAGGAGTGGGGAGTCTGTAATGTAAATTTACAGTTTTGTTTGAAGAATTCCTCTGTGTCTTTATCCGCCTTATACTGAATAACTATCAGGAACCGAAAACAAATGTTATTTACCTTTTCATCTTGTTTCCTAACGATAAAACATAAGCTGGGGGAAAAATGCCTAGCAAACACACAGTGACCTCTGACTGTTTGCTTGAATGCAAGTTCCCAGCAGTTTGTGGTGTGTCTCACTACTTTAAAGATTTTCTAAGTTTTTTTTTTTCTTGATAAGGCATTCTCAGACTTAAGAGTTTTGTCTAGCGTACTCCATCCATGAAAGTAGATTTGCGATTGGCTCAATATGTGTTGGAAGTATTAAGTAAAAAGGTTTTATTATCTTTGCTTAGTCTCTTGTGATTTGTTCTTTGTAGTTAGGCCTTATTGTTATTTATCTTCATTGTTTGGGGGGAGGGGGATAAAAAGGGGGCATTAAGTGAAATCGTCCATAGGTTAAAAGAATTTTCTTTGAAATTGTCATTTGTTTTATGCAACTTTTATACCCCTAACTGATATTCCCTTCCCTTCTTAGGAGAAACCTGACATGTCTAGGTTCCCTGTTGAAGATATTAGAAATTTCAGTATCATTGCACATGTGGATCATGGCAAAAGTACGTTAGCTGACAGGCTCCTGGAGCTAACAGGTATTGTCGTCTCCTGTCATATGCTTACGATTACCTAGAGTTATTGGGAATTTAGTTTTACCACGATGCTTTACATTTTGTTATTACATTGTTAATGTTTTCTGTTAATTTTATATTCGTTTTTGATGTAAAGATCAGAGAAGTGAGTAAGTGCTTCTCTTTTTAGGAACAATTGATAAGACGAAGAAAAATAAGCAGGTTCTTGATAAATTACAAGTGGAGCGAGAAAGAGGAATCACCGTGAAGGCGCAGACAGCATCTCTGTTCTACAGCTTTGCAGGGAAGCAGTACCTTTTAAATCTCATCGACACACCAGTAAGCCTCATAATGATTCTGCAAGGATTGCCGAAGTTAGTCTTGTTAATATTGCAAAGGAAATCCGTTCATTGAGGGGCTGGATTTTGCACAAATATCTTTGATTTTTTGTTTTCTCATTGTTTTTATACTAGTAATACTTGTCTAAAATGTTTTCACACACACACACACACACCCACACACACACCCCTCCCCACACACCCCCCCACACACGCACACATACACATTTTACAGTGTTTTTTTAAATCATATCAATAGATTGGGTATAATGTTTGTTCCTTTAAAAAATATAGCTAATACTTAAAGGTACCAATATTTTGCTTTTTAGGGCCATGTTGATTTTAGTTATGAAGTATCCAGGTCACTTTCTGCTTGCCAAGGTGTTTTATTGGTGGTTGATGCAAATGAGGTAAGATACCTCCTTACAAATGATGGGACATGGCCAATAGACTGTTTTTCATAGAGTTCATAAAGTTCTCCTTAAAATGCATTTTCGAAATAGGATTTTTGCATTTGAGTAACAGATTTGTTACATTACTGACTCTAAATCATATGCTTTAACATTGTTAAATTGAGTTGTTGATTCACCCTGCTTAGTTTTGACTATTTCTTTACCTGGGTTAATCTTGATTTTGAACCCTAATTTAGATTTCTATCACTATATAGAAAAAAAAGTGTGAAATAACTGTAAAGATGTTTATTTGTGAAATAACTGTAAAGGCATTTATTTTGGCTCTCAGTTTTGAAGGTTGTAGACCATGACCCGTTGGCCTCATCGCTTGTGGCTTGTAGCAAGGCAGCATAGCATAGTAGTAACACGTGCAGGCGGGGCTGGAGGGCAGAACTATATATTACACAGGAAGAAGCAACAAAGGGCCGAGGTCTTCCAATCCCAGCAAGGCCTGACTCTGGCAGGTAGATGGCATGTTGTATAATTTCATTACCGTGGTCTAAACTATCAGTTTGGCGATGTTATAGGGAATGTATTGAGTTAGTAATTTTGTGGGACATTTAGTGTCAAAACAGTCACCTTGGTCTCTCTTGTCTTATGTTTCAAGGGTATTCAAGCTCAAACTGTAGCAAACTTCTTTCTTGCCTTTGAAGCACAGTTGTCAGTAATTCCAGTTATAAATAAGGTAAGAGACACCAACGCCATTAATTATCTTAACTTCTAAATATATCTAGTGTTTAATTGTAAAGTATAGTTTTTTGTTTTGTTTAGTATGTGGGATCTTTAGTTACTATTCATTCAGATTACCAGTGGGATTTAACTCTGAATTTCATTTGATAGAACTGCAGGTCAGATATTCCTTGCAGAGAGTATAAAAGGTTCGTCTGAACTCCATGTGCCATTTCTGTAGGAAAGAGGTGCAAGGCAGACAAAGAGCTGCCAGTCACACTGATCTGGAGAGGAGGGCTTAAAGCTAAGTCACTGCAGTCCGTTGAACATGTTGAAGCAAACTTAACCCATATGAGTCCGTCCAGGTCTGATAATATAAAGTTAAAAATCCTAACTAACAATTTTAGACTACATTGTTATATTTCTTGATATCGGTACTAAGTGTAATATAAAAAAAAAAATAAGTTGGGCGTGGTGGTGCACGCCTTTAATCCCAGCACTCAGGAGGCAGAGGGAGGCGGATCGCTGTGAGTTCGAGGCCAGCCTGTTCTACAAAGTGAGTCCAGGACAGTCAAGGCTATACAGAGAAACCCTGTCTCGGAAAACCAAAAAATAAAAAAATAAATAATAATAAAAAGGCTGCCCATAGACAACAACTTGATCTCTGACTTTACTTCAATATCTGTTTTCGTGGTGTTAATTGTTATAATCTGTCCTGCTTATATTTTGTTGTTGTTGTTGTTTCTTGAAATTTTTTTCAGTAGTAATGCTTGTTAAAATCATGTTAATGACATACAGTTTACTTTAAATATTATTTTGAAAAAGTAATGAAGAGAGCAGGTAGATTAAATCATAAAAGACTATTGATCTCCAAATATTATGACTATGGACTAATTTTGTTTTGCTATGCTCACTCAGTAATTTTGTTTAAAGATAGATCTGAAGAACGCTGATCCTGAAAGGGTTGAAAAGCAGATTGAAAAAGTGTTTGATATTCCTAGCGATGAATGTATCAAGGTAAGAACCTTTTCTTAATATCTTATTTGCTATATTGTGATGAAATACCATGAGAAAAGCGACATGGGGAGAAAACAATTTATTTGGCTATACTCCACTTTGTAAGCCATCACTGAAGGAAATCAGAGCAGGAACCTGGAGGCTGCAGCTCATGCAGATGCCATGGAGGGATCTTGTTTACTGGCTGAACCTGGGACCATCCTAGGAGTGACACCGCCCACAGTGGGCTGAGCTTCCCACATAGGCACTGATTAGGACAGTGCTGCGCTGTGCCTGTGTCTACAGGCTGATGCTATGGAGGCACTTTCTCAGGTTCTCATCTCTCAGATGACTCTAGTCTGTGTCAAGTTGACATAAAACTAGCCAGCACAACTATTCATTACTCTGTAGAAAATCTCAGGTGATTGACCTAACTGAAATTTCATGCTGTTTGACTACCTTGAACTCTTAACAGTTTTTTGTTTTGTTTTGTTTGTTTTGTTTTAGAGGGTTCTTTTATAATCATTTCATTAGATTTGGATGATAAAACTCCCTTTATATTGGGAGAATATATAGATTTTGCTGTATTACTTTTTAATGAACTAAATCTTAAGTACATGCCTAAGATCACAGATTTAGCCTCTGTCAGGACTAAAAGCCTTTTGAAATTCAATGTAGCATTAATTTTTTAGGATCTATTTACTTAATTTTAGCCCAAGACCGGGCACCATGTGGTAAAGGTGTTCAAGAGGCAAGATGTGCACGTTGGATCCCCTGAAACTGGAGTCCAGGCAGTATGCGGCCCCGCCCTGGTCCTGGGCTGGACTCTGGCGTACGCTAAGAGGCAGCTGGTGTTCTCGCCCTCTGAACTGTCTCTCCAGCCTTCAGTATTACTTGTTACAAGTACTTTGTCTGCGTAGAAATGTTGTCTTTGCAGAGCAGCTATTTTGGACTTGATACATATTGGTTAGAATGATACGTTCCATTAAAAGGCATTTTTACTAATCAAAAATTTTGTTTTTTATTCCATTGCTTTCTGAACACACCAGTAGTCTTACACTTTAATCCTGGAACCATATCACCACTAGTACCTAATGATGGGAAGAAATCCTTATCCTTTTCCATTTTCTGTGTTCAAGCAAATGAATACGAGAATTCTTTCCCCTGATCATAAACGACGATGCCCATGGAGGGCGTGTAACCTTAGCTCTCAGTGCGTTTGTTTCTGCGTGCTTTCAGATTTCCGCAAAACTTGGGACAAACGTTGAAAGTGTGCTTCAAGCAGTAATTGAAAGAATTCCTCCGTAAGTGCTTTGTTATACTATTCCCTCAAGTTTAGTAGTTTAAATTAGGTTTGGAGTTTATAAACTTTTTTCTAAATTATATTTTTTATAAATTATAATTTAGAGTTTAATATGTTAATAATTTATAGCCACTTATAATTAAGTAGCTTAGATTAATAGGCCATCCACTTGATCTCTCATTTTAAGCTAGTGAACATGGCAATGATCTTGCAGTAGGTTGGAATACATTTTTGCTTTTAATAATGTAAAGAAGTCAAATTCAATCTAGTATAGTAGAAAAAAAGCAAGGATGGTGGCAGATTTTGATAACTGTAGTATAGGGACATAAGTGCATTGGCAATTGCTCTTTGCTTTAAAATGGACATACACCCATAAATTTCAAATTTTAAAACATGGTTGAATTTAATACAGTTATAGAAAGGCCATTTTCCTTTAGCCTTTCTGTAATTAATTATCTTTTGCAAAATTAAAATGAATGAGGCATACTTCCTAATTTGAAAATAGACATGTTCATATATATATATCTAATTTTTTCTTTTATAATAGTCCAAAAGTCCATCGTGAAAACCCACTGAGAGCATTGGTATTTGATTCCACCTTCGACCAGTATAGAGGTGTGATAGCCAACGTAGCATTGTTTGATGGAGTGGTTTCCAAGGGAGATAAAATTGTATCTGCACACACTAAAAAAACATACGAAGTTAATGAAGTAGGCATTTTGAATCCTAATGAACAGCCAACTCATAAATTGTAAGTAATGTTTTACAACATTTACAGTAAATGTATGTGTTTCTCCCAATGTGCTCAGAATGATCATAATGTAGAATTAAGAAAACTGATGATACATCCAGATACTTGCTTGTGTATGAAGAGACTCACCTGTTTAATGTATGGGGTGGAGCAATTAAATATTAGGGCTCCCCAACTATTATTCAATAGATTTTTTTTCTTTTACACTTAATCTCGTAACAACTAAATTTTGTAATATAAGGTATTACAAAAACAGTACAGAAACCATTGTTTACTGTGGAATTTAGGACTAGACCTAGATTAATTAAAATGTATGGGGGAGTGGAGTTAAGAAAAGCACACCTGAGACGGTTGTGAACAGCTGCTGAGTGTCTCCTCTGGCACTGACGAGACAGGACATCAGTCTGTCACTCAGTCTGTCACTCAGTAGTCTCTGAAGTTAAGGGGTCAGATATTATGACACCTGGATCATACTAGATAGTTTGATGCTGTATCTAAAAAGTCTCATGTGAGTCATCACATGTTTTGAGTCTGTTCATTTTAATTTTAATGTAGTCCTTCTGAAGTAAGTTCATGTACTATATGTTGTATAGTATGTATGTATATAATATATATATAATAATAGTATATTGAACATTACTGCCTCTTCATTGAAGGCTCCTCTGCTGCAACATACATGTAAATTAGTTTGTTACTATTTAGGGTCTTTTATTTTTGTATTTGTAAAACTAAGCTAAAACTGAATTCGTGGAATCTGCTCTTTCCATGGGAAAGATATGTAATAGACTTGTTACATATTTATGTTTTTCTGTTTGGTTTAAAATTTAACTTTTTCCCCCCTTGGTAATGGACCTTTATAACATAATAGACATGACAGTCTCCTGAATTTGTCTCC
The DNA here is from genome assembly GCA_907169655.1 of Acomys percivali. NCBI lineage: Eukaryota > Metazoa > Chordata > Mammalia > Rodentia > Muridae > Acomys > Acomys percivali. The sequence goes on along the minus strand of OU015747.1, from coordinate 2,183,074 downwards.
AGTTAGTTTTACAATGTATGTCAGAAGGTGGTGTTTAATTTGCAAAAGGTGGCAGAATCAGACAGGTTTAGGTCTGTGTAGAAATTGCGGGCAGAGGGTGACATGTGGTACTGTTTTCCTGCTGGGCTGTAGAGGCTGAAGATTGGTAAGTGACGCTCACTTATTTGGGGACTCTGTGAGGGAGAGAACTGTGAGTATGCACGTACAACAGAACAGCAGTAAATATTTGCATATACTGATTTTATTTAGATATGCAGGACAGGTGGGCTTTCTGATTGCTGGGATGAAAGATGTCACTGAAGCACAAATAGGAGATACATTGTTTTTACATAACCATCCAGTGGAGCCCTTGCCTGGGTTTAAGTCAGCGAAACCAATGGTATTTGCAGGTGAGGAGCTCACAAATTCTAGACCAGGGCCAAAATACTTCTAATTAAAAGTTTGTTTCTGTGGTGAAAGAAAATGTACTAGAAGACAATGTACATTCTTAAATAGCTGATTGAAATATAACAATATACATATATAATATATATATTAGACTGTGTGTATATATATATATATATATATATATGTGCTATTTCTATGGATCAATTTACAGCTTCATGTACATGCTGGCCTTTTATAATAGAGATCATTTAGAATTCCTTAAGAAGTAAGCAAATATATAGATTTTAGTAACAAGTTTTCTTCTTATTTCTCTGAGAAGGTAGTTGAAGGTATTTCAATTATCATTAATTAGGATGTTTTAATTACTGTTTTCAGTAGAATTTATTCCCTCCTCTTAGTTGAGTTTTAATTACACTGTGCTCTTGTGGATGCAGTTACATGTAGTCTGTAGTATATGTGGCATCAGAACATGTATTGCTGACTCTGAGTATTCCAGGCATTTAAATAGTGAAGGCCTGGTTGACGGTTGGCTGGTTACTCTAACCTGGGCATGTAGCCCGACATGTCTCCTCATGGTCCCCTCTCATCAGAGATGATGAACTGATGACTGCTGTGCTTACATGCTTGTCAGTTGGATCTCAGAAGGTCTGTGAAATGTAAGCTTCATAAGCAGGAGAGGAGGAGATTCTGAGGAACCAGTAGTAGCTCCACAGTTTTAAGCAGTAAATTTTTTTCTTCTTTTTTTATTATTTTATTTTTGTTACATGTCAATGGTTATCCCATCCCTTGTAACCTCCCATTCTTCCCTCCCTCCCATTTTCCCCTTATTCCCCTCCCCTATGACTGTGACTGAGGGGGATTACCTCCCCCTGTATATGCTCATGGGGTATCAAGTCTCTTCTTGGTAGCCTGCTATCCTTCCTCTGAGTGCTACCAGGTCTCCCCGTTCAAGGGACATGGTCAAATATGAGGCACCAGAGTACGTGAGAAAGTCATACCCCACTCTCCACTCAACTGTGGCGAATGTCCTGTCCATTGGCTAGATCTGGGTAGGGGTTTGAAGTTTACGGCCTGTATTGTCCTTGGCTGGTGCCTTAGTTTGAGTGGGACCCCTGGGCCCAAATCTGTCTATCATAATGTCCTTCTAGTAGGTTTCTAGGACCCTCTGGATCCTTGTACTAAATTTTTAAAAGCCAAATTTACATTTAGTTTAGTAATTGGTCTAGATTTCATTTCTGGTGGTATTTCCCTCCTACTAAAACTTAACTTTGTGTGTTTGTTCTTTGAATTAAACATAATTTGCCTAATTATAAATAGACATAATTCCCTTGATTGTTTACTCTTTTTATTCCCTTCTTCTTGTGCTTCTCCAAAAGCATAAAACCAGTTTGGAGTGTGAACATAATTGTATATTCATTAAAGCTAAGGGGTTCCAAGATACTTTGCAATCAATTAAAGAAAAGTAATATAAATGCCAAATGGTTAATTTTGAACTTGACAGCACTTCATATTATGCTTGTATTTCCAGGAGTGTACCCTATAGACCAGTCTGAATATAATAACCTAAAGAGTGCTATAGAAAAACTGACCTTAAATGACTCCAGTGTGACAGTACATCGGGACAGCAGTCTGGCCCTGGGTGCTGGCTGGAGGTAGGTACACACCACACAGTTACATTTTTAAAGGAAAATAAGTCCTAATGGGATGCATTGCTCATGAAAATGTCTGAAGATCAGCTTTTTTAATATTCATTTTTTTAGAGGGTGGAGATTTGAGATGAGGTCTCACTGAATAGCCCTGGCTGCTCTGGAACTAGCTCTGTAGAGCAGGCTGGCTTCAAACTCATGGAGATCCACCTGCCTCTGTAAATACTCTTTCTGTGTGTGTACACATGTACTCACTCCAATATATGCATATTCCGGGTCCTGAGATCAAGCCGAGTCTCCACTTTATTTTTTTAGGCAGTGTCTGTCACTGACCCTGGCACCTGGCTATCTCCTCCCAGCTTGAGGGTCACAGTTGCATTCCGCAGCTCCTAGCTTTTTCATGGGGGTGTTGGGGGTCCAAATATGGGTCTTTACACTTACACAGTGAGCACAATACTCAGCCAGCCACCTTCCCAGGCCCTAAAGATCAGTTTATATGAGTAAAATGAATAAATCTCTTGATGGCTGCTTATTTCTCAAATGGTTTCATGTTTTGTATGTTATTTAAAATAGATTCACAAAATATTTGGGTCATTTTATAAAATTTCTGGAATGATGCTTGATTTTCCCCCTTTTCCTGGAAAGTAGCAATGTGGTCACAACAGAAAGCAGCCCAATGAGACAGACATTTGGACAGGTTTTGGTGTTTTTCCTCCTTTCCCAGGTTGGGATTTCTTGGACTTTTGCACATGGAAGTTTTCAACCAGCGACTAGAGCAAGAATATAATGCTTCTGTTATTTTGACGACCCCTACTGTTCCATACAAAGCTGTTCTTTCATCTGCAAAATTAATAAAGGTGTCATATTTACTTCTATTTTGTATCAGCCTGAAAGGGAAAATTTAATAAAGACGTGTAGATGTATATACTAAATACAAGAGAAAAGTTTTATTTATTTGTAAGGGACTCACTATTAAGAGTAATTTATTATTGATTAGTAGCAATAAAAATTGTATCAGCTAGTTACATTTTTCAAACAAATTCATGTATCAATTTTCTTAGCTTGATCTTCATTATCAAAATGAGTCTGGTGCTGACAGTAAAAAAAAATTAGTAAATGAGAGGACCAATGTAAGTTCAGCACAGAATTTGAAAGATAATTTTGCTCATAAATAGTTGATGTTATGAAAAGTAAAACATTAATTCTTTTTTTTTTTTTTTGGTTTTTCGAGACAGGGTTTCTCTGTGTAGCCTTGGCTGTCCTGGACCTGCTTTGTAGACTAGGCTGGCCTCGAACTCACAGCGATCCACCTGCCTCTGCCTCCCGAGTGCTGGGATTATAGGCGTGCGCCACCACGCCCGGCAAAACATTAATTCTTATTGGAAAGTTTTAAGCTAGTGATAGAAGCAGTACTGTATTTCATTTAAGTGGCAGTTTTTCCCTATAAACCAGTGATACATTGAGCATAAATAAACTGATTTTATACACTAATTATAATACCCTAAGAGGGCAAGTTAAATGTAGCACTTTGTCATATTTTTCTAGATAGTTTATAGTGTGTCTGTAAATTTTATTAATGAAAATGCATTAACATATTGAGTATTAACATTACTAAATTTGTTAAAAGGTGGTAATTGGAAGATTTTTGTTGTTGTTGTTTCTTATAGGTTGTATTAGGCAGTAGTCTAATCTAATAAGTAGTCTAGCCTAAACAGTCTAACCTAAAAGGTGTTTGTTTTCTTAGTATTGTATTTTGTTATTTGTAGTAAGTTCGATCACCATTTTCTAAAATGTACTATATGTTAAAGTCAAACCTTTAAGAAACAATTGTATTAGTGTTTAAGATACTGTTCCTCTTTCTCATTTTTAGGAATATAAAGAAAAGGAAATCACAATCATCAACCCTGCACAATTTCCTGAGAAGTCAAAAGTAACAGAATATTTGGAACCAGTTGTTTTGGGCACTGTTATTACACCGACTGAATACACCAGCAAAATAATGGCGCTTTGCCAGGTACAAACACAAAGTGGCTCTCAGTCCTTTGGAGCAATGACTGTGCGCTTATATAGCCCATAGGATTCCTTCTACTGAGAAATTCACTTTGGTATACTATGCTGATTTTACACACTAGCTTTAAGTCTGATTATCAATGTTAGCCGAGTAGTTTAGTCAAAGGAATGAAAAAAAGTTGCATACTTATCCCAAAGGGACTTCAGTATGAGTTGGCCTATTTGTGTACTCAAAGTGAATATAATGTGACTTTAAAAATAAAACTGCTGACAGAGATTAAAAGCTTTAGTTAAAACTAATATAACTATAATATAAAATATTATTTCTTCCAGTCTTAAAAACATTTGCTTGTAAATTTTTGGTAGATCATTAAATAGTATTCCTTCATCCTGTTTACTTTTGCTTATAGGAATTATAATTTGAAAATTAAAACTTTATTTGCATGGATTATCATCAAATTTTTTGTTTCCTTAGGCACGAAGAGCAATTCAGAAAGATATGGTTTTTATTGATGAAAATAGAGTTATGCTTAAATATCTCTTCCCTTTGAATGAAATTGTGGTAGATTTTTATGACTCTTTGAAGTCTCTATCTTCTGGATATGCAAGGTGAGAGGATTGTAATCACAAATATCTCAGCTTTTGAAAATGCTGATAGTAAGAATTTACTCTTCTGCTCTTTTAGTAATTTCAGCTCTTGAAGACCATTGAAATCATATAAGGTTAGGAAGCTTGGAAGATTACAGTATTATACAGTACTTGACATTTACTTATAGGAAGAAAAATTCTTATGATTTGTCAGACTGTTAATCACTGAAAAAGGAAGCTCCCTCTTCATTAAGAGTTGAATACCCAGCCAGGCAAGGTGGCGCACGGCTTTAATCCCAGCACTTGGGAGGCAGAGGCAGGCAGATCGCTGTGAGTTCAAGGCCAGCCTGGTCTACAAAGCGAGTCCACCGACAGCCAGGGCTACACAGAGAAACCCTGTCTCAAAAAACAAACGAACAAAAAAAGAGTTACATACTCCTTGTGTGTTGAGTTGGACATAATTTCAAAAGGCATCTGACTGAGTGACACTTAGATATATGTTATGTTACTTGATCCCTGGAGCATCTGCTGCTTATATTTGAAGAATGGATGTAAATATTGAGTCTGAGAAATGCTAACTGAGTTTTCCCAGGAATATGTGGTCCATCTAATAAAAATCTGTGTATCTTAAGAGTGCATGAAGTCCAGCCAAATAAAGTACATGAGTTGAGTATATCATATCAAGAAACCTTTCATCCCACCTCCAGCAGCCTGTTTATTGCAGTGGCTTATGAGTTAAACATTTGACTAGCACTGTTAGCTTGGACCACACTGATGGTAACAGTTAATGGAAGCTCTGTTTGTGGCTGGCTAAGCTTTGGTGGAGCTAATAGGTATGTGCTAGGTCCACGTGTGTTACATGTATTTGCTCATTCAGTCCTGACAAAAACTCCAAGTGTCCTTTCTTAATGGCAGTTTGTCAGTGCATTATCTAAATGTGTTGTCATTAGTAATAGAAAACTCATAATGACCCATTAAAGTAGTATTAGGCAAAGACCACCAGCTGCTGGCAATATTAGAAAAACGTTGATTGTTTTATTGACTGAGTTTCCTAACTTACTTAACCAGTTCCTTTTCCTTCTTTCTATGGATTTGTAGTTCTTATGCTTACGGCCCTTATTTCATAAATGAAGGTTTATGCTTTTGGTTTTGGTTTTGGTTTTTGGGGTTGTTTTACTATGGACATATACATCCATTAAATGAAACTTTATGTGTGGTACTAATTTAATCAGCTTTTCTTCATGGGAGGGCAGGTAATGAAGGTTTAGGAAAAAGGAATTTGTTGAGTATAATTTCATTATATCATGCTTATCAATGTTCTGTTGCCCTTGTTAGTTTTGATTATGAAGATGCGGGTTACCAGACTGCAGACCTAATAAAAATGGACATTCTACTGAATGGAAACGTGGTGGAAGAGCTGGTTACTGTGGTCCATGTGTAAGTAGACTGGAGGAGATCAGCTGGGGACAGTCACTGTGAGTGTTCTCTGGAGTTAATGTCCCACGTTTACGGGAAAAGATACACTTTTTTAAACTTTGAAAGATAACTAAAATAGATTTTAGTGTACTAATTTTTTCTTCTGCGTTTACTTCACTCTCTCCTTATTACTAAATATAGAATTGACGTAGCGAAAGGAGTGCTATCCAGGAAATAATTTTTCCTCTACTGTGTTGAACTACACGAAAATGTTTTCTAACTTTGTCTGACAGTTTTAGGATTGAGAACAGGAAATCATTTTGATTATGATAATTAAAAGTCAAGTATACAAACTGGCTGATGATAATATGCCATATCCATGCTATTTTAAGTCATAATACCGATTATACATAGCTACAGAAAAATGCCTATTAAGTGAAATGTGTTGAATTCTATTTGAATCTCTTAAAATCAGCCTTACTGTTAATACTGCACGTGGACTATAAACATAATTTCAATATTTATATTTAGGATATCTTTATTTTTCCTGTCTCAGAGAGAAAGCATACACTGTTGGCAAAAACATATGTGAACGTCTAAAGGATTCTCTTCCCAGACAGCTATTTGAAATAGCAATTCAAGCTGCTATTGGAAGCAAAGTAATTGCAAGAGAAACGTGAGTTGAAATTCATTTCCGTTTGAGGCTGGCTTTAGAAACAGCATACCCAGAAAAAGACCAAACTCTTAGCTTACCCTTGGCCTATGCTTCCTTCTTACAGAGGGCTCTGACTCTTCCACTGATGGCATACACTTTGGCCTACATGCATTGTGTGGTGCTGCTTACAGTTGATATAATTTATGAACGTTTAGGAATTTCTGCGCTTTTGCATTGAATTTCCAGGCTAAGGGATTTCTGTAAGGTTCCATTCAATGGATTATAATTGATAATTTGTTCAGGTAGATTGTGATAGGAACAGAACCTAAATGTGGTAATAAAATGTTTTCTCTAAAGCACTAAATCAGAAACGATTATAAATACCATGCAGGGTTTTGTTTTCCACATTAGGTCCCTCATGTGGCATATAGTGGATGTGGATAGTTGGTTAGTGTCTGAAGGAAGCGAGCCTTCTTGATAAAGTCGGACTGCTGTGGCAGCAGGTGTGGTCTCAGGTGGCATTTCTCCTTGCCCAGCCTTTGGGGATCTTAAGACCCTGGATGTCAGAAATACCTCCTCAGTTAGGACAAATTGAGAATTGCTGCTTAGTTATAGCTTAACCTAAACCTAATGCACCAATGGTTAAATACCATTTTTAAATAGATTATATTAAGTGAGAATACTTCGCATTATGGGAATAATTTCATTTTGAACACTGTTTTGTTTCAGTTATTTGGTGTCCCAGAAAATCCAGACATTTGTATGAATACCAGAGAACATCCCAGAATGTGGCACAGTTAGCACATGGCCATTTTCACATAAATTATATTGAAAATACATTTTTTTTTTAAAAAGTAGATTTAAAAAACATTGAAAGAATCCCTTAAAAAGAGATACCTTTCAAAGTTAGAGATGATCTGGAAACATCATAGTAAGGTAGAAATATAATTGATGTTGCATATATGAACAGTTTGTTTGTCTTGAGAATGGTATTATAAAATCCTAAGTGTACTAATAAATATTAATCACACTCCATTTACAGTCAGGCCAGAATGTGATGAAAGTGCTACACACTTTTGTATTGTATTGTAAGGTTGAACTTGGAATAATGTAATTCTTTTATTAAGGTCATAAATACTCATATTCCTATTCATGAATATCATAAGCACTGACCTTTCTTACTAAAGTATATGGTGACATTGAAATGATATTTTTTGTCTGTGTATAGAAATCATACTTTTAAACTGTGTAATGAAATTTTGAACCTAAACAAAATTTCTTCTTTTACAGTGTGAAAGCCTATAGAAAAAATGTTTTGGCAAAATGTGTATGTATCTAGCTGTATTTTTTTTCTACTTTACTATGCTTAATGACTTTAAGATCAAAGTCATGATAAGAAAATTGGCTTCTACTTTCATTTTCATGAACCATATATATCATCTCCCAAATTTAATTATAAGTGGGTAAATTTCTGCATAACCATATTTTAACTGCATTTTAGACTCTTCTTTTTAACTACATTTAAAACTTTTTCGTTTTCTCTTTTATTTAATGCCATCTAAGAGGGAATATTATGGTACTTCCGTAATTTTTTACATAATGAAAGATTTATAGTGACTGTTTGTTACAGTTGGAAGAGAGTGGGGATTGACGTCTACCTTGCTACATTGATTTTTTTTTTTTTTCTCCAGACTTCTGGTACAAGTCTGCCTCTGAGAGTCTCTGTATTAGGGTGTTTATCCTAAATAAATAAAGACATTGATTTATGAGGAGGGGTCAAATGAGGGCCTGTGGGTCATAATGCTATGATTGTGGCTGTGGTGTTTTCTTGGTGTAACTATAAATCCATTTCCTCTGAACCAATAAGGATTCCTTATTTTTCAGTATGGTGGTGATATTACCCGAAAAATGAAACTTTTGAAGAGACAAACAGAAGGGAAGAAAAAGCTGAGGAAGGTTGGCAACATTGAAATTCCAAAAGACGCTTTTATAAAAGTTCTGCAAGCGCAGCCTAATAAATGATTCATGGAAAGCAGGGTCTCTATCTTTTTCTTTCTACTTACGTTGACAACAGAATGAAAACCATGAAATGCCTATTATTTCAGGATCTTCAACTTTAACCTACTAGAGTAGTTCTCAACTTTCTTAACTCTGCCACCCTTTAATTCACTTCCTCATGTTGTGGTGACCCCTAGCCATAAAATTATTTTTGTTGTTACTTTTATGAGTCATAAAGTAAATATTTGAGATGCAGACTATCTGATCTGCAGCCCGTGTGAAAGGGTCCTTGGACTCCCCAGGTGAGAATTGCTGGCACACTGGTAGAGAAGAGGTTATATATTTGCTACATTGCCTGGTTTATGCTCACTACTCACTAGTAATCTTGACAAAATTTCTTGACTTATCTTTATTATAAAATTGGGATTATGTTACTACAGTCCCCACAGGTAGTTTTGAAAACTTAAGAGGGGTTAATACATTTTAAATATTAAAGAGGGCATGTTAGCCACTTAGTCACTGTAAATTTTATTTTATTTTATTTTATTTATTTATTTATTATTTTGAGACAGAGTCTTACCATGTGGCCCTGGCTAGCCCAGTTTCTTAGTTAGGCTTTTATTGCTGTGAAGACACCATGACCTCTTACAACAGAAAACATTCAGTTGAGTCTGGCTTAGAGTTTCAGAGGGTTAGTCCATTGCTGTCATGGAGAGAAGCATGGCAGCCTGCAGGCAGCAGCAGGGGACTGCCTCACTTGACTGCCTACATTGACTTATGTCACCGCAGTGCCCAGGTCCACAGTGATACTTCCGCCAACAAAGCCACACCTCCTAGTAGCACCACTCCCTATGGGCCCAGCGTTTACACACATGAACCGAGGTGCCATTTCCATTCAAATCGCCACATCCAGCATTCACTATGTAGTCAGGTTAACTTCAAACTCCTACCATCCTCCCACCTGAGCCTTCCCATGTTGGGATTACAGGCATGTGCTACCATGTTCAGCTCATGCATGGTTTTTCTTACAGATACTAAAAGGACCCTTAATTACATCTAGTTAATAGCTTTCAAAAGTCACTTTGTATCACAATTTTTAGCTCAAACACCAGTATATATAAGTCAGTTGTTAAGAAATAGGCTAAAAAGCCATGCTACCAAACATTTGTTCTGGTTTTTATGCTTATACATTTAATCAAGCATTTCTGAAACTGGTTTATTACACATCTAAGTTAAGTTTAGGGATAGGACCTGTCTTGTTTCTGACATTCAAAGTGCATATATGCAAAAACATTTTTCATTAGCATCAACTGTAAATAAATGAGTCATTTTGACCTAAATGTTACACAAATGGCTTAGTTTCCTGTTCACTCATAACAGAAATGAATACATTACTGTAAGAAACAGACTTCATGTTTAATCTTATTTTCTGTTTTCTATCTTGAGCATGGTACATAATCTTGTAGCACAAAAGGTTATTGATGAATCTTTGTATTTTGATGAATTTTTTAATATTTTATTAATTCATATTACATCTCAGTTGTTAGCCCACCCTTGTATCCTCCCATTCCTCTCTCTCTCCCGCATTCCCCCTACTCCCCTCCCCTATGTCTGTGACTGAGAGGGACCTCCTCCCCCTGTATATGCTCATAGGGTATCAAGTCTCTTCTTGGTAACCTGCTATCCTTCCTCTTGAGTGCCACCAGGCCTCCCCATCAAGGGGATGTGGTCAAATATGGGGCACCAGAGTTGCATGAAAGTCAGACCCCACGCTCCACTCAATGGTGGAGAATGTCCATCGGCTAGATTTGGGTAGGGGTTCGAAGTTTACTGCCTATATTGTCCTTGGCTGGTGCTATAGTTTGAGCAGGACCCCTGGACCCAGATCCGCACGTCATAATGTTCTTGTAGGTTTCTAAGACCCTCTGGATCCTTCTATTATTTCCCCATCCTCCCATGCTTCTCTCACCTAAAGTCCCAATAGGATGTCCTCCCCTCTGACCCACTTTCCTGATAAATGAAGACTTTGATGGGACATGCCCCTTGGGCTAGTGTCTCAATATAAGTGAGTATGTATATTTATGTGTGTGTATATATATATATACACTCAATATATATATATTGAGTCTTTCTGCTTCTGGGTGAACTCATTATGATAATTTCTAGCTCAATCCATTTGTCCACAAATTTCGGGAATTGCTTGTTTCTAATAGCTGAGTAGTATTCCATAGTGTAAATGTACCACATTTTCTTTATCCGTTCTTCTACTGAGGGACACTTAGGCTGTTTCCAGGTTCTGGTTATTATGAATAAGGCTGCTATGAACATGGTTGAGCATATGTCCCTATTGTATGGTGGAGCATTTTCTGGGTATATTCCAAGGAGTGGAATAGCTGGGTCTTGAGGAAACCCTATTCCCAGTTTTCTGAGAAAGTGCCATATAGATTTCCAAAGTGGTTGTACTAGTTTGCATTCCCACCAGCAATGAAGGAGTATTCCTCTTTCTCCACATCCTTGCCAGCATGTGGTGTCACTTGGGTTTTTTTATCTTAGCCATTCTGATGGGTGTAAGATGGAATCTCAGTGTCGTTTTGATTTGCGTTTCTCTGATGACTAAGGAGGCTGAGCATTTCTTTTAAGTGTTTCTCAGCCATTTGATATTCCTTTGTTCGGAATTCTGTTTAGTTCTGAGCCCCATTTCTCAATTGGGTTATTTGGTTTGGTGGTGTTTAATTTCTTGAGTTCTTTATATATTTTGGATATTAGACCTTTGTCAGATGTAGGGTTGGTGAAGATCTTTTCCCAGTCTGTAGGCTGTCACTTTGTTCTCTTGACAGTGTCTCCTGCCTTACAGAAGCTTCTCAGCCTCATGAGGTCCCATTTATTAATTGTTGACCTTAAGGCCTGGGCTGTTCGTGTTCTGTTCAGGAAGTTGTCTCCTGTTCCAATATGTTCCAGGCTCTTCCCTATTTTCTCGTCTAACCAATTTAATGTCTCTGGTTGTGATTATTTAATTGGTAGTCTTAGCTCATCCTATTACATAAATATGTTTCCCAGCTAGGTTTGTTAGGTATAAAATACCAAATGTCTACAGTATATTTTTTGAAGGCTTCAAATATAATAAGGTGATGCTGCATTACTGCAACATTTCTCAGGAATTCAAGTTGAAGTTATCAAGAACAAATTGTAGTGCACCAATAAAAAAATGCACAGCATAACTACCTAAAATAGGCAAGGCTAAGAGCTGCTCTGAGACCTTTAATACATCAATCCTATTCCCATGATTGCACCAGGCCTATTAAGAAAAGCAACATAGACACAAAACGTCCCTTGTTCTTGCGTCGTCCTCATCCAAGAAAAAGATGGAGGCAAGGTAACAGAAGATTTTTTTTTTTAAGTTACACTAAAATGAAAACTTCTAAGAGAAAACGACTTAGGACATGAAAGAGTCACATATGAGATATAGCAGTGCTGTACGTAATCTGTAACCTCTGTGGACATTTGTCTGAATTCTCATCTAGGAGTGAGTAAAGGTTTGGCTTAGGTCATTGGAGCAGCTCCAAGAGTTGAATTTGCTCCAAATATATGCTACCATTATTAAAATTGCAGTGTTTCCGGCAACCCTTAAAAGAAGAGCCCTTTTTGGACTAGCCAGGATTCTACCCTTGAAGTGTTAGGGACTCTTCCCAACAGATAGGTCTTCCCTGCCTGTACCTCTCTAGGGAGTATACCTGGAGGCAGAGGACAAGGAGTGATATTTTTAACAAATCAAAGTCTGTTATATTCCTTTATCAAGGTTTCCTGGTGCATTCCTGGAGCATACTGATTGTTGAGGGCCTGGAGAACCATGGGAAATGGACTCAGAACGCCATTAACCTTGATCATGATGATGTGTTAATTACTTTTTAGTTTTTACTCCCTTCAACCCTAGAGGCACTGCCATATACATACCACAAAACCTAAACAATACTTTTTAAAATGGCAATCTTGAAAACGAAGATGAAACAGTTCTTATAATAAAACGTTCTGTTCTTATATTATTAGTAAGGGAAAGTCCAGTGCTGACCTGTATGCTAATATACAATATCTGCAATGTAACTCTTGAGCTTTTCTGATTTCGCTTTTTCTTCTTTAATCCAGAACTCTTTAGGAAGTAGCCTTGTACTGACAGTAGAAAACATTTCCTCAATCAAAACAACTGTGAGATTCCACGTGATAATCCACAGATCTAAAGAAGCTAAATAACAAGGAGGATCCTAGGGAGGATGCTTAATTCTCATTCAAAAGGGCAAATAGAATAGACAACTGAAGCAGTGGAAGAGAAGGAACAGGAAGGGCGCCTACCATAGAGGTCCTCTGAAAGACTCCACCCAGTGGGGGATTGACGCAGATGCTGAGACTCACAGCCAAACTTTGGGGTGGAGTTCAGGGAGTCCATGGAAGAGTTGGGGGATAAAATGATCTGGAAGGGACAGGAGCTCCACAAGGAGACCAATGGAAACAACAAATCGGGATTGGGCTGTAGAGACTGATACACAAACCAAGGACCATGCATGGTTAGGACCTAGACACCCCCTGCTCACATTTAATCAATAGCAACACAGTCTCCTTGTGGGTCCCATAATATGGGCAATAGTGGCTACCTTTGACATGGACTCTGGTGCCCACTTGTTAATCACTTCCTCTAGCGGGGCCGCCTTGCCAGGCCACAAAGAAAGAAGATGCAGGAAGTCCAGATTAGGCTGAGGTCAGATGATAGTGGAGGAGGGCTTACCTTTCTGAGAACTAGGGGAGGAGGGCCGGGGTCAGGGGTGAGGGAGAGAATGTGAGTCTGGGAGGAAATGAGGGAGGGGCTACAATCAGGATGTAAAGTGTATAAATTAAAAAGACAAAGTTTGCTCGACTTTGTTTTCAGCATAAGCTTAACTTCTCTCCCATGGCCATTTCCCAGTGTTAATTCTGAGTTACATGCCTTGAGTTTATTCTTTTGGGTTCTAATAATCACAAAAAATGTGTTTAGTTGTACAACTAAAAATAGTTGTGATTTAAGAAGAGAGAAGAGAAAGTTGGTGGATCCAAGGTAGGGAGAATTGAGCAGGCAGTGAAGAGCTGGTTAAGGGAAACCAACTGTTGGTTGAACAACCAGCTAGAGGAACTAGTTGTTGAGGAGAGGTTGTGCAACGGAGGAAAAAAAGAAGTACCGGACACCCAGGCATATGAGGTACAAAACTGACGGTCTTAAAGCCCAGGAGAACTTTCTGTCTCTCTCACAGGCTTACTGTCTGT
>OU015747.1:2137008-2169078 GCA_907169655.1 Acomys percivali | reverse complement strand
ATACCTGATTATTATTTCTTAAACAATACTCGGGAAAGCCTAATCATAAAATTTCCCAGGCTTAAGCCATTGTGTTTACATGATTGTCACAGCAACATAGCTTGAGCTAAATGTTCTCTAAAAAATCAAAAACAAAACAAAACTTGACTTACTCCCAGTCCCAAACCAACAGGTGTGCTACCCAAGCCTAGGCTAACTGCCAATGGGCCCTCTATTATAAAATATGTGTAAAGCATTGTGTTCCAAGCCCACCTTCTATTGTTCTTAAAGCAGATTCTAAAGAAACTTTTCTACAGCTAACAGTATCTAGTCAGGTACTGCTATGTCAAGGTCCTAACTTTCTTGCAGTTTCTGCTTGGGTGCTCATGGTCAGAGAAAAAAACTATCATTGACTCAAGCCTTTGGCCAGATGCCTTCTTTCAACAGTCTCTGGGAAAATGTTACCCTGTGTAAATTTCATTAGGGCTCAAAAAGACAAAGATAAAGACAGTTTTAGGGGGAAAAGGCAGATTTTTAGACAAAATTACTCCTGGACCATACATAACACTTAAGGGCAGTGGTGATCAGCTGGAGGTCTCTGGAACCTTGTCAAGCAAAGCCTCTATGACTTGTCCTCAGATCTGTGACACTTATTTAATTTGGTACAGGTTGTCCAGTGTGCTGAGTTCTATATACTTCCTTCAATCTACATTAACAGTAGAGGATAAGATGCCATTTATATGCCTAGGTGTAATTCAAATGATGGTTTCTTGCTTCAAAGACAAAGATTATTGCTTCATGTGAAACATCTTCAGTGGCTTCTGACCACTTTAATAGTATCTCATATCTAGCTAGGAAGCTACAGTAGTTGGAGAAGGCTAAGGATCTTGAGGACATGGCTGTTCTAGACAACATCCGTGATATAATAATAAAAAAAAAATTTGAAAAAAGACCTTTGGAGCATAGAAGTAATGAATGGTACATCAAAAGAGACCAGTAACTTTTCACTACGGTGCTGCACAGCCAAAGGTAGCGCAGTCTTGAGGAACTAAGTTTTTGCCGAAATCATTAGTACAGGATGGAAGCCTTTGACTGGTTAACTAAAGTACATTAAGGACATAGGGATCTCTTTGAGCAAATTAAGTCTCTGCCAGGAATTTTGTCCAAGCAGTGAGAAGGTAATGATATTGTGTGACTAAGAAGTGTATTATGGTGTAAGGGCCAGACAAACTCCAGCCAAGGGCTGAACTCAGATTCCAGGAAAAACCACAAAGTAGTTTAAACAGAAAAAAATATTCCCCTAGCAACGCAGTCAGCTCATCCCCAGGAAAGTCCAAATATACTCTCTGCTGGTCAAGGTGAGCAACCAATTAGGAGAAGCCAGGCCAAAGTTCCTAATACCCTCATGACTGCTTCAAGCAATCTTTTCTATAGGTCAACTTGCCCCTACACTTATTACCCAACCACTAAACGCCAAGGCTTGTAACTCCCTGCTTGCAGCTTTTCTGCCCAAATGTCATTCAATCATATACTGCAAAACCCATTTCTTGTCTAAAACCTATTAAATCCCCCTCTCAATTGAGACTCAGGGTCACTTCCCTGCATCTGCTGTGACAGTGCATAGGTGTGGCCTTGGCTCCAGCCTGCAATAAAGACTTCCTTGAGATTGCATTTGGTCTCAGCTCTTGGGTGGTCTGTTGGAGGAGGGAGTCTCTCACAATTTGGGCATAACAATGGGTAGGCTGAGACAGTATGATACACATGTATGCATTTACGGAGAGGGGAGAAAGAGCACTATTATGCGCTAACTTCTTGCTGGAGTGCCTGTCTGGTGTTAAGTAGGGAGGCAGAATAGCCTATGAGGGATTTAGAACTCAGCTTAATTTTAATGTAGTCCATAATACTCGTATGGTGCTCTTTAGAAGGCTATTTGAAACATGAACTTTAAGGTCAGAAAACAGATCATAACGCTATGGATTCCTAAGAGGCTCCAGAATATTAATTAGGTGCTCTGGGATCATGTGAAAGTCTTGTACAGGGCTTCCCAGCTTTCAGCGATTTGTATTGCACCTGTATATTCCCACGGTTCAGTATCTTCCAAATGTGTTTTTCTTTAAGTTGGCTTAGTTTCATACATAAGAGTCAAGGCTATTAAAGCATCACTGCGAATTAAAGCACCATTACTGTTAATATGTTTTAACTCCATCTATGTCTGTAGTGCTTGTGTGCCTGGTGCCCTTGGGGGCCACAAGATGGCATTAGAGGGTTTTTTGGAACTAGAGCTACAATGGGTTTGTGTGCCACCATGAGTGCTTGGAGCTGAGCCCTGTTCTCTGCAAAAGCACTAAGCGCTCTCAATTGCCGAGCCTTCTCTCCAGCTTCCATCCCCCTCCCCCAGCCCTTTTAGGTACTGCTTTCAGTTCCCTGGTGGTAACAAATGCAGTGTCATAGTTTCCATTAACTGCTCCCAAATGAATGTTATTTCATTCATAGAAAGAAAATTAGATAATTGTTTTTATTGTAAACTTTATTTGAATTAAATATAGAAAACAATATTTTTATTTTAAACTTAATTATGCAAGTTATCACAATTTAAATGTTTGCACTAATTTAGTATATACTTAATATCCCTTTAGACATATATAAGGATGATTTACAAAATTCAACAATAATCAGAAAATGTTCTGCAAAAGGATTTCTTAGATTTGTAGCTATGTATAAAGCTCATAATTGCCAATATATTTCTTTATTAAGGGCATTAATCCATATCATTAAGTAAAAATAAGCATATCTGTAAAAAAGTACGATGTAAGAAGGTGCACAGAAGCATGCACTTACACATACTTTCTAAAAGGATGTAAACTACTTTGGGGCATTGTCATCTCTTCAGATTCCCTTGATTAACGAACAGCGGGACTTCTGGCATCCAGTGCTACTGTAGAAAGATGACCAAGGCAACTACAGGCAAAAAGCATGTGTGAGATGCACAAAAAAATACATTCCAAAAGTGAAGGTTTGTGATGATAGAAGTATGATATCAGAAAGGGCTGGAGTGTCTTATAGATTAATAAGTCAAAGAGATTATGTCACTGATAGTACCTGGTATACAGATCTCTTAAAATGCAGCTATTTCACTGCTGTGCTGCTTATAGGCAGCTAAATAGCTTCTACACTTGCAACAGCCAACCAGTCTTGGGATCCAATTACTTCTAGGCCCTAGCGCAAAACAGGCACATTCTAAATATGGAATGTTTTCTTCATAAATGAGTCTTCACATTTCCCCATTTTTTTTATCATATTGCATAAGCTGAAAATCCATCTAGTAAGAAAAGGTTCTTTTCCAAGCAGACTTTTGCTTGAAGTCTCCTTCAGTCTCCTTCTTTCATACTGTGTAGTGGATCTACAAGCTGGTTGTGGACATGCATTAATCCTTAAAAGGGAAAAAAAAAAAAAAAGCCCCGAAATTCTAGTTATAATTTTGTTAACTTTGAGCTCTAACTTAAAAGATCAAAAAGACACGATATTTCATTCCTGTATGATTGCAAGGCCTACTGAGACTAAGCAATTCAACTGATCAGTGTAGATGCAGAATATTCCAGATGCTTCAGGAGTCCCAGCGCAGCCTCAGCTCTTGTCTTGAGCATCAGAAAGGCAGGCTGGCGAATCCAAACATGACTGGCTAGTACGTTTGTCGGGACGTTTATGTTTTGATTTTATGGTCGTTGCTTTAGCAGATGGCAATGGGGGGGTCTAGACTGTCATAACACGAGAGCTGTCTTCCACAATATTACCCTACGGATCTAGTTTTTGAAGGAGGGGTTGCATGTGTTAACATGTTTGTGCGTACGTGTACGAATGCCAAAGTCAATGTCAAGTGTCTCACTTGTCACTGTACCTCACTTTGCAGACGGTTTCTCACTGGTTACACACAGTGAAGAAGATCATGTCTGGGGGACGGGGCCTGGAGAGAGCGCTGGGAAGTGCTCCAATAAGAGAAAAGCCTAAGAGGCATCTGCAGCGCAGGGAAAGGAGAAGCTTTCCATTCTCTGGAGCAACTGCAAACGCGAAGGCCGAGTTCTCTCACAGGCTGCTTCAAGTCAGCTCTGCCACCATCACAGGACCAGTGGCAGAGGGGACATCAAAGGCAAAGGTACTCTCGAGCCCTGGATTTACATGTAACAGTTTGTGGTGCATCATCTCTGGTGGCTGTCAACCTTCCTAACGCTGCGACCCTTAGCTTTCATGCTGTGCTGATCCCTCACCATAAAGTTATTTTCGTTGCTATATCATAATTGCAATTTTGCTACTGTTGTGAATTGTAATGTAAATGTTTTTGGAGATAGAGATTTTTGACAAAGGGCTGTGGTCCACAGGTTGAGAACCACTGATATGGACAGTGTTCTGCTTGATACAATCCTATCATTTGCTAACAACATTAAAGCTTTAAAATAAACATAGCAGCAAAGTTGCTTAAAATTATACATTGTAAATAGCGTTTACACATAAGATATCTTGCTTGCAAACAAAATACTTCAGGTAGTATTAGTAATATTTGACTATAAGGCCAGGTAAAAGCTACTTTAAAAAGTGTACACAATTGGTATATAAGTAATAAAAATAAGAAAATAACTCTTCTGATAAAAATGCACCAGTTTCCTGACAGTTCTTGTAGAGGTGATACAACGAATCAGGTTCTAATACCAGTCCCTAATGACAGAGTAGCTTGTGATGTGGTTCTCCCTGAACTCTACCTCTGTGAACTTACTGGGGTTAAGCAATGGGACAAATCTTGCTTCAATGACAACAGTGCTCTGAAAGAACACTAGTACAAAATCGTAAATTCCAGTTTAAAGGAAAGAACAGTTTAGGCGAATTAAATAAATTTTCAAATATTCAATTTTATCTTTTGATAGGTAATTAGTGAGTAAGTTTCCATTTACTAACATTGTTACTATTAGACACCTTATTAACCTAGATCTAATGACAATATGTGATTGATTTACATTTAGAAATTTGGACACACCAAGATAGGAAAGATGTTTTCTTCAAGGCTATCAAATACAAATAGCCGAAACACTAAGAATGTAACATTTATATATTCCTGATTGTGTCATGGTTATTCTTGCTACAGGTAACATATTGTATATATGTGCAATAATATAAATGTATATGTAAAAATATTTTTAATTTAAAAAAAAAGATTTCTGTGACCAAAAGAATGGGTACTACTATAAACGGGATTTCAAATACTATAGATAATTACACAGATTATTCTGTGTAGCCTGTACCACATCAATATTGGTGTGACACTGAAGTGGTCATATGCCTAATGTGTAAAACTATATTTGAAATACGTATATAATGTGATTTACTCTCTATGACTGGCTAAGTGATTTTGTTTTGTAAAGAGAATTCACTGCCTACTACAGTTGTGAGAATTAAGTAGTTCAATAAGGAAGATGCATTTAGAATTCTCATTAAAACAAATTATGAAAGCAATCTAATAAAAAAACTAAAATGTAATATATTTGTAGGTTGGTGTAAACTGTGAATTTAAATGAGAAAATAATTTACAAGAAATATTTAAGTAAATTTTGAAATGCACTTAGCTATGTATCCTCATGAAAATGTTTTGCATAGATATTTAGTAAAAGGAGCAAGAGAAAATATGAACAGAAATACAACACAAAACCACATACACAGTATGGTCAGGATTATTTGCTTACTCAGCTTCAGTCATCTGTATGCCACCTTTAAGAGTTTTCTCATGTACAAATATTCATATGAACTGTGATTTACTGATTCCCGCTAAGTTGTCTATTTCTTAAAATGAATGCTGTATGCTGAAAGCATATTTTAAGTGACACTAAGAAAAAAAATATACCAGATAAGCAAGATGACACTCATTTTTAGAGACATCCCATTCCAATTTCAGTCAAATCTTAGAGTCAATAACACACAGCAACTTTGTTCAGCTTTCCTTCTGCAGTGATAGTTAACGAAATGTAGGTTCAATTTGTCATCACATTTTAACACTTGTTAATCAATGTTACTATAGTAAAAATGAAAATTTATCCATGTCCCAGTATTGTCATACGTATTATGCATTTTGTAAAGCACTGACTTCTAATTAATGTTCCATGTAAAACAAAGCTACTCTAAACAACAGTCTATGCTTTTGAGCTCGAGTATGGAGCTTGCTCGTAATAAAGAAGCCTCCTAACGCATTCATTGTGTCAAACATTTTTCTAGAAAAAGCTCAGTACAAATAAATTTTGAAATGTAATAATAACTAGACAACAGGAAAAAGGAAAAGAAGTATCAACATTCAGCAGTCTAGGCTGCTTGTTTCATACTGTTTTAAAGTATACCCACTGCGATGCCAACTTCAGCACACCTGAATGGACATAAGGAAGTGTAGACGGAATAGTAGGTGATGCCCATTAACCGTGGATTAGGTTACACTTAGAAGGATGAGGTAGAGCGCCCACTCAAAGGTCGCCAAAAAAATCTCATATGCAAACTAACCTCAATGCTCACCTTTAAAATATTTCACCGTCTTGACTCTTAATTCTAAAGTAGCATCTTCATCGCATACAAAAATTGTCCGGGGATGCTGTTGGAAAGCTGAAACAGTCCACATGTGGTTGACTCCTTCTTCGATTGCTTTGTACAGCGCAAATGCCTTGTGCGCACCTGTTATGAGGATCATCACCTGCAGAATCATGAGCATCACTTGTTAACGGTGAGCGGGAAGCTCTGTGATGACATCTAAGTGAGGACCAGATGAGCACTTTAGTACTGATGGGTGAAATGCATGCCTGGGACAGTAAAGTGTAGGATTTCCGATGTCAAAAAAAAAAGTTACATGGCTATGTTTCTTCAATGAATTTATATAATCTGGGCTCATACCCCAAGTCTCTCGAGTTCAGCTAAAAAAAGAAAATATGTCTTACACGAGAAAAGCAAGTGTTCTACAAGAACAATGATTTGAAAGATACTGAACGAACCCTGAACTTTGCTTCACCTAATGGGCACCATTATCTTTAAAGCTGTTCCAAACAAACTGAACTCAGAGTTTCAGCTCTCCTGAAACAGACGCCCTCCCTTTGACGGACAAGAGATACTCTTGGAAATTACAGAAATTGCAAGTTCCTTGTTTTACATGCCTAAGCACCTGCAAAGTAACTTAAGACACATGCGAGTGTGTGTCAGAGGGATGTTAAAGGCTTTCAGCCAGCAATTCCTTCCACAGCTAACAGTAAAGCATGGTGGGATTCTCTATGACCTTCTCATAAACGCACATACTCAAATCACTAATCATTTCCACTTTTTTTTCTTTTTGATTTTTTGAGACAAGGTTTCTTTGTGTAGCCTTCGGACCAGGCTGGCCTCAAACTTACAGAGATGAGCCTGCCTCTGCCTCCCAAGTGCTGGGATCAAGGGTGTGCCACTATCCAGCTCATATCCACTCTCAACTTCCTTTCTTTATCCACTCCCCATAACTGATCCCCTTCCTCTTCCCACAGAGCCTCCCTTCCGTAAACCTTGATCCTGTGAAAACAAATGTGAATTATTGATCTTTCTGGGTTTGGATTAGCTTGTTTATTTTTTCTCATTACAATTATTAAAACATTAAGATGGTTATAGTCCTAGAGTGTTTAAAGTAAAAATGTTATTTTTGTGTATGCGTATTTTATGACTAGGCACTACTCTAAAGTATAGGACATGAAAGATGAATGGATCAAGGTATTGTATTTCTTTATAAAATACTAATCCAAATTGATTTTCATTGTGTAACTGAATGAATCAACTTAGTTAAAACCATCTGTCCTTATTAAATAAAAATTAAGTAGTTTGATATAAGGCAAGCAAAAAAATTTTTATAAATTAACTTTCCTTGCTGGACATTATTAGCCAGAGTATTATCTTACAAATGAAATATTTGTTACAGTAACAACTAAAATGAAATGTGTATATGTGTACTCCATACACAAGGATACACATTACTGGCTGACTTAGGTCTTCTCTAATAATTCATTCTATTTGGAACTTTGGTGTAGTAATGAAGGTTCCTTAGGTCATTAGCATGCCAAAAATCTCACAGGAAGGCAACAGACTCTCTATAATGCTTCTCTAAAAAAAAATATTAAAGAGCTTTTTACTTTTGTGTGTGGGTACAGCCATCAGATCTCTCCTTCCAGCACGTGGGCACTGGGCACAAAACTGTGGGACACCGCGGCAGGCAGCCCCTCCTCAGTGTAGTCACCAAGCACTTTGTGTTACTCAACGCCACATGCTCCAAAACTATGTAGGGCATTATCTCTGAACCACTGTCGCACCTGCTCTTTCATAAGACTAACAAAATGACACAAAAAGCCACAGAGCTACTAAGGTTTTTAAGACCTCAAGCTGCGAAGCATGAACAGGCAGATAAAAGAACAGTTGAACAGGAGGCTCCTGGTGCCTGGTTTATAGCCAAGGCTGACATTTTGTTGATTTTTAACAAGTCAATGAGAAAGACAAGAGTTAGTCACTGAAAACTAAATATCTTTATCAAAAAATTAGATGAATCTAAAATATTTAGTATCATAATTACTCAGCATGAAAGAAAAAAAAAACGATCAAATAACATTTCTTACCTCCCTAGCATCCATCACTGTGCCCACACCAACAGTTAGAGCCATGGTTGGCACTTTTGATAAGTCGCCATCAAAATATTTAGCATTTGCCAAAATGGTGTCCATTGCTAGAGTCTTTAATCTTGTTCTTGATACTAAACTGGATCCTGGCTCATTGAAAGCAATATGACCATCTGGACCTATTCCTTTCAAAACAGATATGCACACTCATATAAACACGAAATAAACATTTCCAACAGATAGTAAGCATTTCTTCTCAAATTTCAACATAGTTATAAAGTCAAAGAAATAACCATAAGCACACTTACCTTGTTTTACAGCTGAATTCCTAATATTAGATTAAATATTTGTTTTTCTATTTCACTTAGTCTTTCCATTATATATTGTATACACAGCAAGAAATGGCATATAGCTCTAAAATTAGCAGGGATGTGTTATAATTATATTTCATTATAGGCCACTTACAAAGCAGTTTTACAACAGATACCTGGTAACTTTGTGGCTGCTTTCCACATTGCCACCCTTTTGATAATACAAAAAGAAAATGATGTAGAATAAAAATAAATGTCCCTTCAGGACCTCCATTAAGGAAACACCAAAATACACTCATATCTTAGCCTTCTGATTACTGACTGCGGTCTTTGATACTCTCACTTTGCTTTGCTTCGTTCCAGTTTAGGGGAGCCAATTAACTGCTGGGCCCCTTTAGTTTTGTTTCCTCATAATATATAGATTGCATAAGATCAGACATAAGATACCAGTTTTGTTCTTTCATTATAATCTAACACACACACACACACACACACACACACACACACACACACACACACACCTCTAAAATAAAATTAAGCAAACAATTTAGCCTTACTGGAAGCCATGCAAGACCTTTCTGCTATATTCCATTTCCTTCATATTACAAGAAGGGAATGCTGGATATCACTGGACGTACAAATTTCATGACATATGAGTATGTGGCCTATACACAACTGCTATATTCTAAGAAGGCTTCTAAAATATAGAAAAGAACACGGTATTCTTTATTTGAAGACAATTGGAGACAACTCCCTTCATAAAGTCAAGAATCTTTAAAAATAAAAATTGTATATATTTATCCTAGTTGTCAGACTTAAACAGCAACCTCAATAAAACACTAAACTCACTAACTCTCTCAAGTAATTAAAATACCTTTTACATGTTTACTTTAAGGAAACAACAACTGTAATTCACTGATACATAAGTTTCTCAAGTTATGATAAAATATCGCAAACTATAATCTGGTTTTGAAAATAAGAAAAATTAACACAATATGAGGCAAAATGTTCTAAAGCACAGCAGTCTAGCAATGATTAAAGTGGAGATGTGCATTTTAATAACGACTTACATATGCTTAATATCCAATGACTGTTCCCACTCCTAAGAATAGAGCTATTTCTAGTATGTTTTAATTATACTTAAGAATTTCTATGCTTTCCAAAGAATTGTTTTGCTCTGGGGTGTAGATATGTACCATGCATGGACTCATACTCACGCACACACATTCTTGTTACATGCACACAGAACAAAGGTTAGAGCTAGGAATATGAAAACCTCAAACAACAAATCCGAGGTATCCTAAGAAGCCCTGTCCTAGTGCTGACCTGGGCTACTGAAAGCAAGCACTGCCCTTGCTTCCGTCACAACAGAGACTGATTTCTGGCAGTGCTTTATGTTCAGCTAACTCTTTCTCCTTTGCATCCAACTTAGGATATTGGCATCATCTCAAGGACTCGCTTGCCTGATTACGCGTCTTTCCTTTGGTCCTATGGCCCTAAGAGTAGTTGGTGAGTAGCTCTTTTGTGTGTCTCTAACTGCTACCCGGAACAAACTATTACACACATGAGACATTCGATAAACCTCAGCTGAGCGAGTCACTGCATGTTACTTCTCTTTGGTTGGCTCAGCAGCTGCTCCCAGCTGCACCTCTTCTGTTCCACTGCCCATTGCCAGGGGCAGGAGTTGGGGAGTGTGGAGGTGTGGGGGGCTCTCAAAGGTAGTTTATGGTGCGTGGGCATGGCAACAGAAAAGGAAGCCCAGCTAAAGCAACGGAGATCACTCTTTAGAGCTGATCTTCACCCGGTGACCACAAGCAGAGGACACACACACACGCCCTGTATGACGGCTGCTGGTCCATGGCCCGTTGCTCGAGAGCTGAGGCACTGTGGTTCTCTCCGAACCATGAGAGCTTGGGCCCTCCCCTAGGTTTTGTGAATTAAACCAGAATCATTCCAATTAATACACTGCTGCTCCTTTCCACTAGTTATCCTGTTATTGCCAAACCAAGACCTCAACAATTAAAAGAAATGTGGAAGTTTCCCCTATTGTCTTCTTAAAATTTTATATAAACAAAGTACAAAATATTTTTTAAAGTGATTACAGTTCAGTTTTATTTACAAACTCCCATGGTTGGGTACCTTACTGCTGGGTCCTCCTTAGAAACTCGGGATACACCTTACCTTTCTCAACATTTCTGCCATCAGAGGACAAATGACAGCTCTCA
This sequence comes from Acomys percivali, assembly GCA_907169655.1. NCBI lineage: Eukaryota > Metazoa > Chordata > Mammalia > Rodentia > Muridae > Acomys > Acomys percivali. Next base: position 2,157,921 of record OU015747.1, on the reverse strand, counting down.
AAGCACATTTCCTCCTTTCTCTTTTCTACCATGGGAAGGGATGCCATGCTCTAAGGCCCTGGGGTGAACAGCAGCAGATTTTTACTCTTAGGCTCTTCTACTCCTAGTCCGATCCACAGTGGAAGGGGAAAACAACACTGGTGTCGAAGCCCAACCTACAATCTCTTTTCCAACTTTACCTTTAATAAAGCTGATATTTTGATCCCATTTGGCACAGTTCTTAGTGTTTTTATTAACCAAACCCTGGAACAAAAGAAGGGTAGGTGGTAAGACCCAGACACCAAGCCTCATCTTTAAAATTCCAAAGATAGTAACTTAGATGAAGAAATGCAAAGAATCAAATGAGACTCCTTCACCAACGACTGGACCCCAATGGAAGGAGAAGCATAAGCTAACTCCTCTGCATGCACAGAAACCACGCTCTCTGGATGGCACATAAAAAATGTCAGGCCCTGGGGCTTCAGACTCCAGCCAGGGTGTTAATGAAAGGGTAAAGCATTTTCTTTAAAATGTTCTCTGTTTGGCGGGTAGTAAAGAAACAACTTTAGGAAGCTTAAGATGAATGTGGTTAAAAAGCAAAATGACAGAGCTGGAGAGATGGCTCAGTGGCCAAGTGCAGTGGCTGCTCTTTCAAAGGTCCTGAGTTCAATTCCCAGAAACCACAGGGTGGCTCACAACCATCTATAACGAGATCTGGTTCTTGCAGCTGGTCTGCAGGCCTACATGCCAGCAGAATACTGTATAAATAATAAATAAATAAATAAATCTTAAAAACAAAGCTACAGTAAGAGTCAGTGACAAGCCTACATATAACCAGTGTTGCAGTTACTTAGAAAGGAGAGGAAATGTTTGTTTGTTTCGCGGTATCAGACAAAAAACCTAAGTGAAAAGAGACAGAGAGAGAAATGACCCAAAGCAATGGGGAATGATGAATTTCGACTGGAAATGCTGGGTGAGAGAGTTGCAGCCTTAAAAAACATACTACACGCTGAACTCTTTCTAGAAAGCAGACAAGAACATGAGGCTTCATCTGGTATCCCCTGCCCAGTAAGTTCTTTTTCCTTGTACTGAAATCTAGGAGGGATTTGTCACATGGACGCTTCTGTAGAGTCAACAGATTAACAGGGAAAATAAATGTCTACAAATATCTTTAAACAACCACTTTAATCATTAATTTTTTAACAACCAGCATGTGTTTTCAATATAAGAGTAAATCAGTGAAAATATTTCTTGGAAAAAATAAAAGTAAGATAAACTGTTTAGGAACAGTATGGTCCAGTAAATTAATTTTGATATATGGAAAATATCAAAACTAAAGTTTGTTTATACATTTATAAACATCTAGTGTCTCAGTCTTAATTTTGGCAGGTAAAAATGGTAATTATTTCAAAAAAGAACTATATTTACAAAGGTATAAAAGTGTTCTATAGGATTACAAAAGTGGTATTAGCAAAATTTATTTAAGATGGAAGACATTCTATTTAAAATGCAAAATAGGAAACATACAGCTTTGTACAGGCAAATACCAGTTCTGTCTATACAAGAAAATTAACGGCACTGGCTCTGCTACACATAGATAAAAATTTCCTCAGTGAAGAGTTCAGTCTCACTTGGTCATCCACAAATAATTTAGCTACATCCATGGGGAATTCAGTGGATCAAGGGACAACTCCATTCGTCTGTACAGCTCATGGAAGTGGTCCTGAGTCAGCTGTGTGCCAAGCAACATTCTAAGACAGTTTATACATGTTATAATGAAGTGTTGAGAATGTGAGAATTAATCCTGTCTTACACATCATCTATTTATACTGAAGTTAAGTAAACTCACCAGGAACAGAGAGATGGGCAATGCAAATCTAAGTCTGACTGTGAAGGCCACCAGCACCCAAATACCTCAGCCACGTACCCAGCCACGTCAACCATGAGCTCACCTCAGTATAACCCTGGTGTACACAGTTCTACGCACTCTCTCATAAATCAGATACAGAATATATACAGGTAGTTTAGAGCACTGGTTTTTAGTTGAACACTAGAGATTGGCATGAAACGGATTTGGCTTTAGCGCAGCTTATTTATATTTTTCTGAGGGTAACAGTGTTCTCAAGCTGTTTCATATTGGTAACAGAGATCCACTACTAGTAGAAGGAACGAATTCCTATTTTTGGTACATTTATGCACACATACACACACATAAATATATAATTTTAACTTAAACATTCACTCCTTTGGGAATTTGTCAAGGAATTTATAGAAATAAACTCATCCAAAAGCTGTTAATAAAAAGTCTTACATCACTCCTAACTGATTTGAATGATCCTAGCATAACTGGATTTATCTGGTACAAATCTACCCATTTCCTATACACTCAGCTCTAATCTGCTAAGCCGCCTGTGCTAGAGCAAAATAATAAAACACAGGTTTCACTCATGACAAGCAGCACAGTGCCAGGACGTGCGTGGTACGGGCGACCTCATGAGGTCATCAGAAGAGGTGAACAGGGATGGGAGCCTACTTGTCAAGGCGTAATTTAAACAATATGCCAACTGTTGCAACTTTTAGTTTATTTTCACTTCTTTATTTGTACGTTTTAAATGAAAAACCATTGAGCTTCTCTAGTTGGATATTAACAGGCGGTAACAGGTGGTTTTGTTTTGTTTTGTTTTGTTTTGTTTTTTTGCATTATGCAACGGTGACATTTCTGTCCTCTTTTAAAGAAAAATGTTACTTCAAATATTAGCAGACAAATGATTGATGACAATGTTGTCTTACATACCTCCAACAAAAAGATCTATTCCTCCAGCATCTTTTATTTTCTCCTCAAATGCGTCGCACTCTGCCTGCAAATCTGCAGCGTTCCCATCAAGGATGTGAGCGTTGTTAGGATCTATATCAATATGCTTAAAGAAGTTATTCCACATGTAAGAATGGTAGCTTTCAGGGTGACTTCTTGGAAGTCCTAAATATGAAGTTAAGAATAAAATTATAACTATTTTCCAAAAATCTTTTTCTATACATTAAATTTTAAAATGTTTGGCATAAAGTATATGTTTAATATATATGTGTGTGTCACGTATATCTACACTAACTACACTACACTAAATACCTACACTAACAATTTGTCAACACATATGAAAATACTATGATCATTTTCATTTTATAGATAAGCGCACAAACACAGAACGTGCCCCCAAATCATATAGCTGGTAGGGATTTGTGATGCAAACAATAGAACATGAACAAAAAAAATGTCAGCCAGTGGTACTGAGTTTTGCATTTTTAATAGTTTTTATTTTGAGATTACAATTACATCATTTGCCTTTTTCCTTTACTTCCTCCAACTTCTATGTACCTTCCCGCTGGCTCACTCTTTTAAATTCATGGCCTTTAAAAAAATTTTTTGTACACACATACACACAAACACACACACACAAGCACACATGCATGTGGGTGCACGTGCCAATCTGCCCTGTCCATATAATAATGTTTCTTGTACGTATATGTTTTCAAGGTTGGCCATTTGGTACTGAATAGCTAATCAGTATGCTCGTCCCTTCCCTGTAAAAGACTAGTCTCCCATTCTCAGCACTCCTTAATGGCCTATAGTTCTTTGTCTAGGGTCGAGACCTCTTGAGACTCCGCTTTCCACATTGTGACATCTTTGTTCAAGTCATGTTTAGGCAGACAGGCTGGTGAGACTTCATGGGTATCAGCTATCACCATCATTTATATATTTTTAGAGAACTAACTGTTGGCCACGTTCCTCTTGTATTCATCCTGCATGTATGCAAAGTATGTTGAATCATAAAAGCTATTTGGCTATAACTTCTACAGACACTGAAAATGTTTTCTGATATTTATACTTTATCATAGAATTTCTAAGGACCGTCACAGGTCTTTACAGTTAAGCAAGTTAAAAAATTACACAAGTTTTGTGGGTGCTAACACAAATAAGTTAGTTTGAAGGGAAAAAAGTTAAATAAACTACCTTTATATGTATATCCCTTAATTTTCTTTGATTTTTATTATATCTTAAGGAAAGAAGGAGAGAACCAGCAGCAGTTGGCAAGAAAGAGAGGGAAAAAGGAAAATGGGAGAGAGGAGCCAGCGGAGGGGGGGGGGGCAGGGGGAGGGGGAGGGAGGAAGGACGCAGGAGGGGGAAAGAGAAGTGCCAGTGGGAGTAGGGAGTCGGGGAGAGAGGAGCCAGCAGAGGAGAAGGGGAGTGGGGGGGGGAGAGAGGAGCCAGCGGGGGGCCTGGGGGGAGAAAGGGTAGTTGGGCAGAGAGGCAGAGGGACAAAGAATGAGAAGGAGAGTGGAATAGGGAGAAAGAGGGAGAGGGGAAGAGAGGAGAAGAGGGACGTGGACGGATGTTCAAAGCTCCCTCATAGGTAATTGGCAGAATGAATGTATATTTTCAGTTTTCAGGTCTTGTATTCACTCTATTATACTGTGCTATGATCAGTTTCACCACAGAGCAGTGCACAAAGGGTCTACAAATTCTAAAGATACATGATATTCAAAATGTATCCTATAACATATTCAAATACCATATTCAAATATATCTTACCTACGTATTCATCCATGTTAAACGTCTTCACATATTTAAATGAAAGGTTTCCACTCTTGTGGTACTCTATTAGTTTTTTATAACATCCTAACGGTGTGCTCCCTAAAAAAGATAAAGTATCCGTTTTTCTGAAATAACTTGAAAATCTACTTAAAATATATATACTTAAATTTTTATGAGTAATTCACCATTTCAAAATAGGCAAACAAGCTGGGAGTGGTGGTAAACGCCTGTAGTCCCAGCACTCGGGGAGGCAGACACAGGCAGATCTCTGTGAGTTTTACGCCAGCCTGGTCTACAAAGCAAATTCAAGGCAGCCAAGTCTACAGAGAGAAACTCTGTCTCAAAAAACCAACCAAACAAAAAACAAAACAAAACAAAAAAACCAAACTAAACCAAACATCAACAACAAAACCCAAAAACCAAACAAACGAAAAAATAGGCAAACAATTTGAATGCAGCTTTCTTGTTCATGATACAGTGAGTTAGTTTCTTCCCGTGATGCCTTGGGATTTCATTAAGCCATAATTTGGTTAGTAAAGCTGGAAACTCAACAAAAACGGACGTTGTAAAGCTATTTTGAACTGTCCCCGGTATTTGGAATTGCCTTTGCAAATGACACAACTAAAGTCTTTCTGAGTAAACACTGGGTGAAAAGAAAAAAAAATACCCCACACTTGTTGACAACAATTCGAGTTGGAGCATGCGTGACACAGACGGTACAGAGAGAAACCTTTGTGACCCGTGCCTCCGCTTTTGGCTTCTTGTTTATCTTCCTTAAAATTAAAAATAAAAATAAAAGCATTCTATCTTTAACACGGAGAGAATTTCTAGGAGATCCTCAGAGCAAACCCGCCATGTTTTATATGGTGATTGTTTTATTTGACATGATCTATAAAATTATTTGTTAACTTAGCACAAAGGGTGTTTGCTTGTTTGTTTGTTTACTTCATGATATGACACAATAAAGATAAGTTTATCGGCTTATGGTGGATGATTCCTTTTGCTTATTAAATTTGCTTTCTATTTTTCATTATAACCCCAAGAACAAAGGTTCCATTATTAAAGCATGACCTGACTGTTTCAGTCCTGGAGGGAATGGATTTCTAATCCAGGAATTATCACAAACCAAAACCAAAACCACCACAGAAATGCTTTCTGGAGTAGTAGCTAGACTTAGGCAGTTTCAGACATCCGCTAGATTAAAAAACAGTCTCTGAACAAAACAACAAAGGAGTTGAAGACTTCAGGAGTATAGACTGTTTGTTCCCCACTTGGGTAGACAGAATAACTAGTGGTTATAAATGAAAAATACCACATAGTGCAGAGAACAGATGAGTAATAGAGTTTAAGGCTAAGCATATGTTAACTTATAAGTACACCACATATAAATTATGAATAAATAGATGGATAACTATGTTTGTCTTTTCCTTTCTAGAAGCACATGAATCGTCCACTGTTAGAAAGCCAGGAGTCGCTCGATTTAAGGTTATCTGCTTTTGATCCAGTGAGAAGATGCCACAATGGTAGTGATAAAGAAGACATTCACTTTCTGACATTCAATCAATGTAGTTAAAGGGGAAAAAGGGGGGAGATGCTAACAGTGAACCTGTTGCAGAAATGTCATCTTATTATTTACTTTGGGATGGTCACTTAACTGCATAAGCAAGCCTAACAGGTGCCTTCGTGGTTCAAAGACGGCTAGGGTTTTCTTTCTGTGGAGAAGAACATACCACCCAGATACCAACCACAAAATTATGAGGTAAAGAGAAACAACCCCAGAGAATTCTAGGGCACGGCAATGAAGCAAGAAGACTCTGAAAAGATTCATTCCTTAGTCCTCAGATCGTTTCACCTAAGGCATGAAGGGCTGGAGTCCTGACAACCGCACAGTGATCTGTAAGACAGACCGAGACGGAGACCAAGGACCAAGGATGGCATCCATGTGCCCAGCGGATGGCTGCGTGGGTGTCTCCACACGTCACACTGTGAAAATCCAAATCCAGCAAAACGGGCAGAGCCTTTCTTATTGGAAATATAAGAACTGGTTTGAAAAGATGAATGAATTTGCTAAATAACAAATGGCGATGAAGCCGGGGATTCAAAACCGGGCAGGTTAGTTCCAAAACATACACAGGTGTAACAAGGCAGCAATACGAGTTAAAAGACAGTAAGCCAGAACGTTCACCTATCCTTTGAACCACGAGCAGTCCAATTTACTTCCAACCCAATTCAGGGGAGGGGGACGGTGAAAATAAGGTTCCCAGGCAGGTCAGGACCATAATATGCAGACCTTTTTTTTTTTTAACCACTTAAAATACACACATGCCACAGAAATTATGCTTGGTGGGAGAATAGCTTATGTACAGGATGTTGTCTTTAACCTCAGACATGCGTGTTCCAGTTTCAGAAGAAACAGAAATGAAAGAAACAACCAACAGCATCAACGCTCAACACAGAGAATGCATAAATGACAGCCATGGTTTCGCAGATCGCCCTTGGCAGGTGCGCTGGGTATAAATTTAAATGCTTAAGAAACACGGGTAGCACTGATTGCTAACATGCAGGACTCTAAGGCCTCTCTGTCCCCAACTCAAATGATTATTTCTGTGTCATAATTAAGACAAAATGATTAACATGGGTGGCCCAAGAATAAGCCAGTCATAGTGTGCAAACAGGTGCAGAGGTTTGCTGAACCATCAAAGCCTACAGGAGGATGCTCGTTTGAATGTGCAGGACCAGTACGCCTACTTCACAAAAGTACCTCTTTGTCATCCTCGCCAAGACCTTCCGTCCTAGACAAAAAGACAGAAAACAGAACAGCCAACCAAATCATATAGAAAAATGTAATTCATAAAAAAATCTCCTAAGTAAAATGAATTGTGACTAAAGATTTTTATATACTTAGAGTATGCGGAGAGGATGAGGAGAAAATAGTCTATTTAATAAAATACTCATGAGAACTTAAAGCTATACTAGATCTACTGCGTTGAAAAGATTTGCACATAACACCGTTTTAGCTGAGTTTCAAAACAACACTAAAACAGCTATTATAATTATCACTATTTTATCCTTTGTGCACTTAAGGAATCCAACGCTCAAGGTACGTGGAATAAATACTTTGCTGCCACTAAAATTTAGTTCTAAATCTAGGCCTAATGCTCTTTGAAAAACAAACAAACAAACCACAAGTTACTGATATAAAAGTGCTGAAAAATCAAGAGGTACTACCTCAGCATTTTTTAAAAGCAATTTTTGTTGCTGTTATTGTTGTTTTTAGGTAGGGTTTCTGTAGCTGTCCTGCAACTTGCTTTGTAGGGCAGGCTGGCCTCAAACTCAGAGATCTACCTGCCTTTGCCTCCTGTTTTTGTTTTTTTGTTTTGGCAACTCTTAATGGAAAAATAAAGCCAATGGAAGAGGTACTTGGTATTTGACTTTATTTCTGTGATCGAACAAGAGCTTTTACAATTTTCTCTTGAAAAATTTCTGTAACAGAAGAATAGAAATTAAAAGCCTAGCAAGTAAGAGCTCATAATGAAGGTAACATGGAATCTCTAAGTAGCAGCACACACTTTAGTCATTACCCTGTTAGTAATAAAGGAGCTAAGCTATAAAAAAAAAAAAAAAAAAAAAAGTGTCTGAGTAATGAAGGCAGTGCCCAAGCAACTCCAGAGCACCAGACAAGGGTACAGAAATATCATGACCATCGTTTAAGTCGGGATACTTTCTAAATTTGCAATTTTTTGTAGTAGTGGGTAAAACGGAATTTTAACACAAATGGAATTAATATGTAGATACTGCAGTAGACTGCGTAATTTTCCGGCTTTATATGCTAATATGTTCAGAGCTACAGAAAAGAATGAAAGGCAGTTGGCTAAGAGAAGCCCTATTACTTGGACAGTCTTAGAGAACGTGAGTTTATAAAACAGGAAGCACGGTTTATACCTGTCGGCAAGCCCAGTGTAAAGTATCTGTCCTGTCCAGGTTTGAACTTAATGATCCGATTGCAGATGTACTTCGCTGCCCATTCACTGGCCAGGTCGTAGTTATCAAGAATTACAAGCCTCATTATTGGTGATGCACCAGCTCTTACCGCAAGCGGGTCACGCCTGTGAAAACCCCAGGACAGAGTTCTTTCAGACATGTGTCAGACACCCAGAGCATAATATATTGATTTCTAAAGGACAGGACTTAATGAGGACATGCACATATAAATACACAACCCATACTTATGAAACAGTAGGATTAGCATTCTCTTTTGTCAAGCAGGCCCCGAGCTTTCAGCAGTGGCTTAGGTCACTTAGATGCACATATCGGTCTATGTAACAATCTTGTGAAGTAAATTAGTTTCAGAGAGAACATGGACTCACACACTTTGCCTGTGGAGAACATGGACTCACACACTTTGCCTGTGGTCACGCAGGAAGTGACACAGCAGATTCAAATTCAAACGAAGACACCATTCTACACTCTACAGGAGTATAATATATACTCTTACCAAAGCAACCATCCCTGAAGAAAGAAGGCAGCACTCGTAAACTACATGTTAACTACTGTAATGACTTAGCACCTTTGAATTACTTACCAAAATACAGAATTGTCCCTAAAAATACCATAATGATCAAATTTCCTTTCTGTTAAATAATGCTTAAATCCCACTAGAGATAATTTGCATTACTTACACATCACTGAAACACTTAATACACATATGTGCACACACACACACACACACACACACACACACACACACACACGCAGTATGCAGAGAAAGGGTTTTAACAAGATTATACTTGAGTGAAAGTGCTGGCCTCTTGGACAGAAATTCTCCACAAAAATTCAAATTTAGTTCTGAAGTGCTTACTTACTCTTCTTAACTTTAAATTTTTACTATATAAAAAAACCCTTATAACGTAATTCTATACCCAATAACCACAATTCTCCGATTTAAATTCCTAGTTTCTCATTTAAATGTGTTAACCACCAACGCTAACCCTTTAACGATGTGGAGGCTTCAGAATCACTGTTCAGTAGCTATACACTTCACGCAGAATACTAAATCAAATGTTTAAGCTAACAAAAACAGAAGGTCTCATGACAAATACATAGAAACTAAATGATATTCCTAAGAATTCAACTTAGAATTCTAAACCAATCAAATGTATGGTCACTAGGGACCATAATAAGGGATAAACAGCATCTAGAGAAAAGAAATCACAAAGTTAAAAAAAAAAAAAAAAAAGCCTAAAAAGTGAACGTCATCTTCGTTTAGGTATTTCAATAACCTAACATCAAAAAATAACCTGAGTTACACCAAAACCTCCAAATAACTGCTGGCTGTCACAGCCGTGAGAAGACAGATATTTACTTCTAATATGGTTAATGAGCAACAAGCAGAGGAAACGGAACTGTAAGGAGCCGCACAGATCTTCCCACTGCCCTGGTTACCAGACTTGCCATGGTTCACTCCATGGTAAACACTACGTTGGCTCCACAGACACAAAGCTGATGAGAGGGAGGACCTCCTTGCCAAACGGTACCTTCCTCCCCGCCCCCCCCAAAGGGTACCTTCTGAATTCGCAATTATTCTCAACTTTCGATGTAGAAACTTAAATTCAAAAACTCCAAAAAAGTTACAAAGCCACTATGTTTTGGAGGGAGCTAGAGTTAAAAGTAAATGTATCTGACACACATACCCATGTTTCAGAAGTTGTATCTGTATGGAATCACTAGTCAGACTTGTTTAAAAAAAAAAAAAAAACTTCTGGGGACCCACTCCTTAGCTCCAACCCATCTCAAATGGAGTCCAAGAGCCTGTAAGTGTCACGGGTGAGTCTTAGACTTGAGCTGAAGTGAGAAAAGTTCCAAGCACACCATTCAACCCGAAAGCTCAGGCAAGTGGTTTGTGGTTTTTACTCTTGGGGAGCAGAGTTCACCTCCAAAATGCTCGCCGAATCCCCCTCGCTCAATATAAATTCTTCTCTACATTTATTCAGATGTTTAATACGCTCCTTTTCCAGGTTTGGCAGTCATTAGAAACCTAAAGCGTGGATCCTCTGTGGCTCTGGCATGGTGACCTGATAGCATTTAAAAAACAAAACAACAAAAACAAAACAAAAACAAACCGCCAATTTGGCTCAAAGGGCTTCCTGCAGGTGCTGATTCATTTGGGAAGGGCATCCCCAGGAAAAGCGCTTTTCCCTGACCTCTCTATGGGGTGGGAACTTCTACACTGTGGAACTTTCACAGCTCTTTTAACTATCGGGGCCGACCCGAAAACAAACTATGCAGTCGGTGTGCCGAGCTCCCGCAGGCAGCACCCTCCCCTGAACTGGGGTAGGTGTGACGCCTCAGCGCGGGGAGGGGATGCTTGTCCTCCCCTAAGCAACCCCTGGCAACGTGCGCAGAGGCCGAGCGCCCCCGGGGGCTGCCCGGGGCGGGTCAGCGACTACGAGCCCCGCTCAAGCCTCGCATCGGAGCTGTGTCCCCCTAAACTCACCCACAGCCTCTTTCCGACTCCCGAACAGCGGGAAGAACCAACACACCCTGCAACCCGCCAGCGACTCCAGCCGGTGAGGATCGCATGAAGCCTGGGGACCCGGATGCAAACATAAGCACAGGAAGGGACCCTGCAGGGCGCTGCGCATGCGTGTGCGCCCTGCTAAGGGAGGTGCAGGGACGAGCAGATTTCTCTCAACTCCGGTAGGACCACAAACCTGAGGTTGGAGGCCTGTGAGGGGATCTTAAGTTTTGGGGGATGGCCACCTGCCGTGCCACTACGCTTTTTCCTTACGTCTTCCAGAGTTTGGATTGTGGTAGATTCCTTGTAGGCTTGCAATGCCCAGGCGTGATAAAAGGTACTACTGGATCTATCACTTCACCCCAGTCATTGAATACTTACTTTTCTCAATGTTGTAAAAATTGCTCTCGACATAAGAAGGAACGAGAAAGAGTTGACTCTGGAGCCAAACAGGGATGACTATGACTAGGGAAGTAGATCCTGGGCAGCATAATTGCTGTGTTCCAACCACGCAACAGTTTCCTTCCTTCCTTCCTTCCTTCCTTCCTTCCTTCCTTCCTTCCTTCCTTCCTTCCGTCCTTCCTTCCTTCCTTCCCTCCTTCGCAACAGAACAAAACTACAATCACAACTCACTATGCTTTCTTAAAGTTTTATTTTATTAATTTACTCAGATTACATATCACTTGTTTTCCCATCTCATGTATCCTCCCGTTCCTCCCTCCCTCCCACTTTCACCCTGTTCCCCTCCCCTAGGTCTAAGACGGAAAGGGACCTCCTCCCCCACTATACGGTCATAGGCTATCAAGTCTCATCTTGGTAGCCTGATTATTCTCCCCACCAAGGGGACATGGTCAAATACAGAGCACTAGAGTTCATGTCAGAGTCAGTCCCCGCTCTCCACTCAACTGTGGAGAATGTCCTGCCCATTGGGTAGATCAGAGTAGGGGTTCAATGTTTACTGCTTGTATTGTCATTGGTCAGTGCGGTAATAACTCACTATGCTTTTCAAATACGTTGGGAGAAGCATCAGATAGAAAGTTACAACGAAATGGGAAATCTCTGCTGTCTATTTCAGATCCTTCCTGGTGACAACCTAGCTTCTAAGAATTTTCCATTGGTTCCAAGCGCAGCAGCTCCTATTAGTCACAGGATGTTAGACCATACACAAGGTAGGCAATACCTGTTCGTATAAAGCGTTGAGGCGCCGTGAGATAATTTGTCTCTAGACCTGCCACATTTCATCTTCCGACAACGACCGAGCTATAGTCAGCTCTGAAGGTTATAATAGGAGCAGTGCTCTTTTCTGGGAGCTTAGTTCCTACTTTGAATCCTAAGCACGAGCCTACTTTGAATCCTAAGACCCCATCAAAGTTAGGTTTACAGAGAGGAAAACCAAATACTACAAAGTTAGGTTTGCAGAGAGGAAAACTGAGACCTAGGAGGGTGTCAGAAAAGGTCACCTAGAATATAGCACCTTGTGGCTCGTACCAAATGTTTCTAAGGGGTAGAGGAAGCCAACATGAACTTTGAATGTGTGTCACAGTTCTTTGTAAAGGAAAAGGATTATTAAGTTAGCACCAGTCCCAAAAAGACAAAACATTTGCACTCAGTGACAAGATGATTCAGCCTGCTGTTTCCCTGGATACGACACATTTAAGATAACTACAGTGTACTGTTTATTTATTCAGACTTCTGAAGTAAGGTACCCTTATTGTAATTCCAGGCTGGCTCAAGTATCAGTCTTGGTAAATCCCTCCAGCAAATTAAGATGTTCTGGCCTGATTTATGAGAACTCACAGAACAGTTACTATTTTGACAAGGAACAATGTTTCCTATGATTTTTGATTTAAGCTAATTTTAAAAAGCAAGTTGTTAGCTTTTATCAGTACTATCAGCTTCTGTCAAAAGAGTTTTATTGTGCATTATTGCGATTTTACTGGTGCACAAATAGCATTTATCACTAGATTTTTTTTTCTTCACTGTTTTTATCTAAGTGTTTTGGACATTCAAAAATAAAACTAATTCGACCCATGTTATAAATACCAATGATGGGTGTGTCTATCTTGATGCAAAATGTTACATGCTATCTTCTCATTTCTCAAACTTGCAACCCAACCACTATCTTCTTTGCAGAATTTACTGCAGTTCCAGGCAAAATTTTTAATACTACATGGGAAAAAATGTTTTGGACAAGGACAAGGGTATGAAAGCTAAATCATTACTGCCTCTTTGATATTGACTAAAAGCACATTAATGTTGCTAAATACTGATTGAATGCCAGGAGTAGAGCAAACACAGTTCCTGTCACCAGTAAAGAGAAGGACTTACAGAAATGCAGATGTAAGTCACCACCACCACCTCATCAACTAGTACATCCTGCTATGTAAAGTAATCCCAGTGAAGACACTTCATTTTTCATGTCGTTATGTTTAGGGATAAACTATACACAGACAAGATGTGCCTTCTCTAAATAAAGTCTTGAGAAGGTGACAGAAACGTTGAAATGTTCCCAGGGTCAAGTTTTGGGTAGAGAAGATTTTGGTAGAACAGTTTTAACAGATTATATTCATAGAGAGTGACATAATTTATAGCAGCATAGGAGTAGTATAGTGCAGATGCCTTTGGAGGTGACTGGAAAAAAAAAACACATCAGGGTGACGTCAGACCATCTCAGTAGATGATATAGTATGTAAAGTTATCATGGCAAACGGCTTGAGGCGGAGCCTGAAGTATGTTCCAGTCAATCTGTGTCATGCCAATGGAAGCCTCTTCCCCAGATCACAATGGTGACAACCAAAATCACAGTGAACAAGTTCCTATCCCATTTTAAGCAGATGTCAGAGAAAAAGAGAATGACCTCAAAGCAGGTGCATTGACTCATTCAATGTTACCTTAGTGGAAGGTACATAGAGTTGACAGAATTTACAGAGTAGAAATGTCTAGTCTAGTAAACCATCAAAACAGTTAAGTTAATTAAAAGGTAATCTAAGGGTCCTGCTTTTATAGGGTTATATGGCAGTCTTCTAAGATTGATATGATCAATCCTTTAGGAAATGTCCTTTTAGGGCTATGCAAGACCCAACTGTTCCACTCCTTGGTATATACCCAAAAGATGCCCCACCACACAACAAGGACATTTGCTCAACTATTTTATAGCAGCCTTATTTGTAATAGCCAGAATCTGGAAACAACCTAGATGTCCTCAATCGAAGAATGGATGAAGAAACTGTGCTACATTTGCACTATGGAATACTACTCAGCTATTAAAAACAAGGAAACCTTGAAATTTGCAGGCAAATGGGTGGAACTAGAAAAGATCTTCCTGAGTGAGATGACCCAGACCGAGAAAGACAGACATTGTATATACTCACAATTGGATACTAGCCCAACATGGATGCCCTCTGAGAGTCTTCACTCAGCAGGGGATGGGGACAGATGCTGGGACTCAATATTGGTCCCTGGTGAGAGTGGTATAGAAGAATGTGGAGATAGAAGGACCCAGAGGGTCTAGGAACCGCACAAGAGGACCATCAAGGCTGACAGATCTGGACTCGGGGGACCTGCACAAACTGTTGCACCAACTAAGAACAATGCACACAGTAAACCTAGACCTCCTGTTCAGATCTAGCCAATGGACAGCACATTCTCCACGGCTGTGGGGAAAACAGGGACTGGCTCTGACATGATCTCTGGTGCTCCCTATTTGACCACTTCCCCTTGGTGGGGAGGCCTGGTGACACTCAAGAGGAAGGGGAAGCAGGCTATCCAGATGAGACCTAGTTAGGGAGGAAGTCCCCTTCTGTCACAGGAGGGAGAGGGGGGAAGGGGAAGATACAAGTGAGGGGATAACAATTGGGATGTAATCCGAATAAATTATTTTTTTAAAAAAGAAAGAAAGTTAACAACTCAAAATAGCTACAAGAAATCCCCAAAACTAACCAGATTCATAAGCCCCTCCCTCTTAAGAATAAATATTAAAGGCTACTGAGAGTCACTCTCAGATAAGCCCGGTGCAAAGAAGACTTTCAGGGAGGAGGCAAAGAAGACTGAGAACTGACCAGAAGCCTGGAAGAAGCAGGAGACAGTCAGGCTGCCTTGAGGATGGCCAACAGAGTCACTTGGAAAGGACGCTCTCCAATCTGTTGTGCCTCTTGAAGGTTGCGCGATGTGATCCAGCTTCCCAGCTATCGTGGGCTGCCATTTATGCTGGGACTGGCTTTGGTAATGCACCTGCCTCTGAGTAATTTCTGCTCCTATACTTGCTCTTTACCCATATTCCTGTAAGCAATACCAGTAAGACTCATTGGATCACCAAGTTGTACTTTGGTGGTATCTGTACTTTGGTCTTCCATTGCCTTGCTATCTGGAGTGAGTACATGTGTGTTTGAGTCTCCCCGGGAAAAATCTTGTCAGACAATTTTAGGAATAAAACTTCAGCCACACGTCATGATGGTGTGGTGGTTTTGAGCCAAGCTTCCCTGAAGACTCAAGGTGTTTAAGCATCTTTTTCTGTCATTATTGGCTGTCTCTACATCTGCTTTGAAGAACTATCTCCTCAAATCTCATGTTACTCTTAAAATTGTGGTATTTTATTTATTTGTGGGTTGTAAGAGGATTTTATTTGCTTGTTGAGATGGGTCTGCGCTATGTACTCCTTTATAAAAGTGTATCACAGAGGTAAGGTGCTTCTGCCATCCAAGTGCTGAGAGTCCAAGTTTGTGAAGTTTGTGCCAGCCACACCCAGTAAGTGGTTTGTTTGGTCTGCTTCAAAAACACATCATCAGTGCTAGATCCTTCTCAGGTGCTGAGTATATGCGTACCGTTTCACTCTACAGCATGCCTTTTCACCTTCGTGGTATTAGCCCGTGCAGCAGAAAGCACTTTAAAATTAGATGGAATAAAATGTATCTATCGTTTTCCTTGTCTGCTTATCTTAGTATACTGTCTAAGAAGATTAGCTAATTCACGGGCAAGGAGATTTACATTTGTCTTTCATTCTGAAAGTGGTAGTTTTAGCTCTTTATTTTCGACCTTTGAGCTAATTGCTAAATATGATATGTAGCAGGGGCACAGCTGGCCGCCTCCTTTTATCTGTTCAGCTGTTGCACACCCGTGTGGAAAGATGGTACCTTCGCCATTAAATGTTCTTGATACACTGCTTGAAAATCTCTTGCTTATGGATTCTTGGACCCAAAATTCTATTCTATTGAGTTGTGTGTCTGTTTTTACATCAGAATGACAATATGGTGTTTATGATAGTTTCTAGTATGGATTAAAATATGAAAATGTGAGACTTCCATTTTTTTTTTTTTCCTTCTGAAGATTGCTTTGACTAGACTATTTAGAATGACTTGTATTTCCATATGGATTTCAGGAGCAGCTGTAAGCCTTTCTTAGGAAAAAAAAAAAGTCATAGGGATTTTGCCATGATTGCTTTGAATGTGTGGATCAATACAGAAAGCAGTGCCATGTCTTTATGGCTTAGATATGAACTGTCTCTCTCTAGCGGGTGGTCCTACCTTGTGAGGTTCTGGAAACTTCCGAGGTGGGATTTCACTGGGGGAAGTATGTCACTAGGGGCATTTCCTTGGGGGTATCTTGTCCCTTTCTCATGTCTGTTCCTCTTGTCTGCAGTGAAGTGAGTAGCCTTTGCACACCTACGCCGTCATGGTATCAGATGTCCTGAACCAAAATAAACCTTTTATCGCTTTGTTTGTTCTATCAGATATTTTGGTCATGGCAGTGGGACAAATAGCTATCGCATGCTCAAGCCACAAACACAGGGCATTCATTCAGCTTGCTTAGCTTCTCAGTGTAAACGTCCTAAACTTTCTTGGTTAAATTTGCTCTTGACTCGACTTTCATGTTACTATTACTACAGGAATTGTGTCTTTAACTTTATATTTCTGTTGTTATTTGATAGAGGCTGAACATATTCTAGGCCTAGTTTTATATTGTATGGAGGAAAGAAACTTCCAGGACTTGGCCTAGGTTAGCAGCTGGAGGCAATAAACCACCGAGGCATTATTAGCAGCAGGTGAATAAAGATACTCTCCAATTGTTACAAGACATTCATGGCAATGTTATATAATATTGACAAGAAAAGACATCCTTATTTGGTTCCTAGTCTTGTAAGAAAACTCTCAGCCTTTCACAGATGAGTTTGCTGTTAGCTATGTATCCCACGGTGCCCTGTAATCCCAGTTTTTCACATGGTCCTGCTGTGAAGGAGTTCTGGCTTTTGCTGGGTCGATTTAGTCAACTTTATGATCTTTTGTTGTATAGTATGAAATGCAGTTTTTATTGATTGTATATTTGAGATAAATATTGTTTGGTAATTAAGTGTCTTTTTATATGCAGGTGAGGTTAGTATTTATGGAGGATATTTTGTAATTATACATGTAATCATTGTGCTATATTTGGCTTGCTGTGCGTCTGTGTGCTGTTGGCTTTATAGAATTAGTTAAGAAGTGTATTCCCCTCTTCCAGGACTATTTTTTGAAAAAGGATTTGGAAAGGACTATAATTGATTCTTTGTAAAATATATTATTTTTGTGAGTTTTGGGTGGCTAACTAGATTTCCATATTATTTACGTGTTATGGAGTGTGAGTTTCCAAAGCCTTAATGGTTTTTGTGATGTCTGGTTTTGGTTGTCAACTTGACTCTATCTGGAGCCATCTATGATCCAGAAATCGAGGGCACAGTGTAGTGAAAGTTTTGGTTGGGTTATGTAAACATGTTTTTGTTTTTATCCCAAGTGTAGGAATGTAAAACTGCCTTTAGCTTATCCACAACTGATAACAGCCTCTATGAGAGGTAATGTGATCTTTGTCAGCTGGAAAACAACCCTCTGTTTTTTAAATCATTTAAGAAAACAGTGTTTACATTTATCATCTATTTAATTTTTCAATTTGTTTCCTGCCCTCTAATGTTCTGTCATCAAGTACATAAATGTTTGTTAATTATGCTCCTAGAGAGAAATACTTCATAGCACATGTGGAGAAAGCTGCTGCTGACTTATTCCTCTGTTGCTGTTTACTGTTTATGTTGACTGCTGGACTCATGATGACAAAGAGTAGAACCTCCCCAAGGGACTGAAAATGTCTACATCTCCTGTCCCTACTAACCTTCTTTCCACCCTACCTGGGGTCGGTGGGCTGGAAGGGAGGTAGAGGCATCAAGGAACCCCAAATAAAGTAGGTTTAAAAAACCCAAAGACTACAGCACACCTATGATCCAGGTCTGGAGCACAGATGACACAACTCTGATCCAGATCTTCAGGTGTGAAGACACATCTTTAATTTGGGCTACAGTTTCCGCTGGGTGTAAGTAGAGTGGAGAAAGGAGAGTTTTGTTCTCTGCCTGCTTACCCTCGCCTTTCCAGCACATTTACTCCTTTACTGACACTGGAGTCTATTTCCTTGGGATTTCAGCATCTACAGAAGACCAGCTGAGACACCCAGCCTTGTGGGAACGAGCAGCTTCTATGTTCTTGGACTTTCCATTCACAGCTATCCATTGATGGATTGGTTGGACTGCAGTCTGGAAGTGATTCCAATAAATTACACACACACACACACACACACACACACACACACATATATATTCATTCCCTAAGTTCTGTGAGTCTAGAGAATCCTGACTAATACAGTTTTTAAATCAGTTTTTTTTTAATCATTTAAAAAAACAGTGTTTACATTTATCATCTATTTATTATTTTCAATTTGTTTCCTGCCCTCTAATGTTCTGTCATCAAGTACATAAATGTTTGTTAATTATGTTGTCTTGATGGATTGAGAAGGAACCTCTTTAAATCCATACTGATATTCATTGTTTTGAGATCTTGTTTGCCGTTGATACAACCAGTCCAATTTTCTCTCGATTAGTGTTCACATGATAAATATTTCCATTCTTTTTCTTATACTCTATTCATGAACAGAGTATTCAAACCCTGTGTTTGAATTCCTTCTCAGAAACAGCATATAGTTGATATTGTATTCCACTTTATTCCTGTTTCTCTCACAGTATGGCTGCTGCTAGGCAGTGTCTAAGGGAAAACTCACAGCCTACCAATTTGTAGGATAAAAACAAATGACGACGGCACTATCCCCTGCCTATCTTCTACTAAGGAGCTTGCAGTGAACCTCACCAGGGCGGAGAAATGTAAGCAAGAAGAGGGCATGTCCAGCAAGTAACGTGTGCTAAAGAGAGAGCAGTATTAAGCTTGCTTTATCACAATCTTTTCCTACAATGAGCAGATTGTGAGATCCCATGAGGATAAGAACTCACACCCATGGGGAAACACTAGTCTCCCTGAAAGGCTCCAATATCTCTCAACACTGTGACATAAGAGACTGAACCACAGAAGAACAGCACAAGGCTGGGACTCTTCTGTATGGTCTAGTTTCGGACTACTTACATTTGATGTGCTGTAATCCATCTTAATTTTTAAATTTATTCTGAAATACATATGAGATTGTGCAGTAAGTTTGTGTGGTTTTGGTGAATGTGTGTGTGGAGGGACAGGGATGTAGGGTGCAGTACTTTCCTATATTTCCCTGAGACAGGGTCTTTCACTGAGCCTTAAGTTGAGCTGGCAGCCAGTAGGCCCCTGCGATCCTCCTGTCTCTGCTCCGCCATAGTGCTGAGGTTTCAAGTGTTCATGTGGCCAGGACAGGCGTTTGACATAGAGTCTGGGATTTAAACTACATTCCTCATACTTCTGCATCAAGCACGCGGATTCACTGAGCCATCTCCCTGGTCCCCTTGTGTTTCAGTTATTTTAGTCCTCAAGTAAATGAGGGAGTGTGAGAGTCTGTCTCTGCTGGATTTTAAGAATGTTACTGTAATTGGTTAAAAAAAAATGTTTTCCTACTTGTCATAACTTTTTGTCCTCTGTCAAATATTACTATTAAATTTTGTGAGAGAGTTTCATTAAAAAGTCATTAGGAATTACTTGTAGTCATAGTAAACATAAAAAAAAATTTAAGACCATTAAAGAGTCAGCAAATCAAGTCAAAATATCTTGAAAGAAAACAAAATTATGCTACTTAGAAGTCATATAAATTAGAAGTATCTTTCTTAAAAATACTGTCTTTAATTTTTCGTCAAAGAAGTAACACATTTTTACCAACCTACTATAGATATCTTTAGTCCACCTACTAATATATGCATATGCCATAAACTTTATACATATGATCATTTCGTGGGTATCTCACCACATTAAAACATTTGTAAAGTACAAAGAAAAATAGGTCTTAGAGAACTCGTGAGCTATATGATAAAGCTTCCGGAGTTAGAACTGGCATTAGAGAGGTTATATATGCTCAGACAAGATGTCCGGCATGTTTATATTATTGTGTAGTTTTCTTCTTTTAAGAGGATGTCACACAAGCAACAGTGAAACCCAAATTGTCAGGAAATTATTTTATATACATCCTTTTTAGGCATCTTGCGGCTTACTGACTATAAAGTACCCACAGCTCTCTCCCTCCTGGCGTTCACTCCCTTTCTGACGTAACTGAGCTTTTCAGTGAATGATTTTGTAACACTTCTATAGCAATTATGCATCATTTGTAATGTATTGGAGAAGGAATATATTCATGTATGGCTTCGCAAACTTTTAACAATTCAGCAATGACAATGAGGTTCTCAGAGATGTTTGGCATATCCAACGGGATGGTTATGTTTTGCATCATTGAAAAGTAGGATCATTATTAGCTCATGAGTGAACTCCAGATGCAAGGCAGGCAGCATATGTTTCCTAAGGATTTCATAAGTTTTTACACACACACACACACACACACACACACACACACACACACACACACA
>OU015747.1:2096237-2136998 GCA_907169655.1 Acomys percivali | reverse complement strand
CACACACACACACACACACACACACACACACACACACACACACACACGAAATGATACTTGAATGAACAGTCAGGTGGGAGAAAACTCATTGTACAATAAAGTATGATATGCTCACATCCTGTGGGTTCCCAAGCTAGAGGAGAAACAGTAGAGTTTTCCCGTGCCCAGATTTCTCTCAGAAAGCACAGCAGGAGTGTAACAGTTCCCTACCCAAATCAGGCTTGGGCCTAGTCAATACCACAGAAACAAAGGCCATACCATGATTAAGTTAGTGAAGGTTCTGTTTCCCCACCAATGAACTGGCTTCTCAGAAATCATGTGACAGGCAGTCTGCTACTCTGCTAAGCTTGGAATGTCCCTGCAAGGTTTCCTACCTAGATCTTTTTCCTGCCCTTTCCTCTGTAACTTAGCCCGGCCATTTTAATAAAGGAGTTGTCCTCTGAAACAGTCTCCCAAATTGTTCACACCCGCTTTGCTCACCTCCGCTGGAGACCCTGCTCCCCAGCTCCTCCACATCCTGAGACTGTAGTGCACAGTGGCCAGTAGGGGCTGGGGACAGGCAACATGACTCACTTCTTTAAAAGCACTCAGGCCAGACATGGTAGTTCACAACAGTCATCCCACAGCATGACAGGCTTGAAGTAGGTGGTGAATTGAGGACAGCTTGCATCTCATAATGAGTTCCAGGCCATCTTGGGTTGCAGGAAAAAAAAAAAACAAAACCCTAGCTAAAAAAAAAACAAAACAAAAACCCACCACCACCACCAACAACAACAAAAAAGCAAAAATACAACAACAACATCAAAACCCAAACAACAACAACAACACCCCACAAAAAAGCAAAAAAGCCTAATGATAACACCAACAAAAAATCAACTGGCTGTGCACAATTTTCAACGAGTTTATTTTTCACCAGCCATGCGTTTATAATGAGAGATGAGAAAATCTAGTATGAATGATTTTTTTTTTTACGGAAAGTTCATTATTTTAATCCAAATTTCAGATTCTGGAGGGCCATTTGTAGTTTAACCAAATTGGAGGAGGTCATAAGTTACCACCTCTGGCACTCTCTTAACCATCTCTCTAGTCCTTCTTGGAGCTAAGTTTGACTGTGTCCCTTGAACGTTTGTGTCTACAGCATTTGCTCTATTAAGTGCAGTGGGAAGGTAGGATTATTCAAAAGAGGTCACTGAGAAGACTCCCCTCAGAAGGAGGCAGGGCGGGTCTCCTGGGGGAGTTATATCTTTGAGAGCAGAATGATTTATGTACGAGGGAAAGCGAAGGCTCCCGCCCTCTGCTTACTGCAGTGACTTCTGACACTTGCTTCTGTGTGTGTAGTAAGGCCCTCGTAGAGGACATAACAATTGGAGCCACCCGATTTTAGGCCCTTGCCTTCCAAAACACGTGGGCTCTTTATACATTACATGGCACAAGGTAATGTTTATAGCAATGGGAAAGAGAGGCAAAAACTGAAATACAACAAAGACCTCCCATATTAACACTCAGAAGGAACAGATCGCTGATTAACTGTGAAGCACACACTAGTCTTCAGACGCATAAATGAAGGAACAATGTCCCGTGTCAGAGATACGATGATTTAACTTTCAGTCGAGAAGCAGCATTTGTTTTATAATCAAAGACTACAATAAGTTTCTATTGATTTAAGTATTTCATTAAAATCTAATTCCACCAAATCTTCGTACTGTGGCTTACATTTTATTGCATTCATATTCATGACAGGAAGCTGTCTTCTCAGCCAAATGATAAGCATTTATACTCAGGCAACATAATTAAGCCACTGTTCCTTTAAATTAAGACAAAAACTTTGTTCAGAAAAGCCACAAAACCAGGTAGTAAAATTTGGGGAATTTACACCAGTGCTGAGACTTTGTGAAAATGTCTTTGGACAACAATCATAAAAATGCAGATGGTAAGAATATATAATGAGATTTGGGGAATTTCAATTTTAATAACAGAATAAAACACTGTCTCTTGTCTGTAATTTAATAAGGAGAGTTTTCCTGGGGTTATAAAATGTGAAATTATAGCCTGAAGTTCTCAGTGACAACTAAGATTAAATAAGAGCTTTGGAATGAGACATCACAGGGTTTTATGGCGAAGAATGTACTTTTGTAAATAATGTCCATAAAACCAAGTCAGTGCATCCTAAATATTTTACCACTAGATGCTAAGGAGAAGCTGGAGGCAGGCAAGCAGAATCAATAATTGAATATTGTGCACTAAAGAAATTATTGAAGATATTTATTTTTTACTGATGCAACTATTTGTACTTTAAAATGAGCCCCTAGGTCTTTCTACAGAGGTGTTTTGAAACTGAATTTAAACTTTTAGAATGAGTAAAGAAAGTTCTAAGTAATGTTCGTGGTGAGAAGGGGGTCTTTTCATGTTCTCTTTGTCACCCTGAATAAAACCAGAATTATAAATGGCTCTGTTTGCAAAGTATTTCAAATTAAAATGAGAGTTGCTATGCTACACTTCCACACAAGAGGGCAGGATTGAGACAGACAGAAGACTGGCCTGACAGCTAGACTCAACAAGTTGTATTCATATATTTATGAATATGCGTATATAATATACTCACAAAGGTTGTACATACACACACATATATACACATCTACATACATCTCTCTATCCATCTACCTAACTAATCTATGTATCTAAAATAATCCAAGAAAAGATACAAAATTTGCAAGATTGTAAGGAGGGACTGTGCATGGGAGAGCTATGAGGAAAAAAAGGAAAGATAAAATGACACAATTATATTTTGATTATTCATTTATTTATTTTTCCAGACAAGGTCTCTCTGTGTAGCCTTGGCAGTTTTGGAAACCCTTTGTACACCAGACTGTCACAGAGATCCACCCGCCTCTCCTTCCCTGAGTGCTGGGATTATAGGCATGTGTCACCTCACCTGGCTGATGTAACTATTTTTAATTAAAATAAAAATGGGCCTTTAATCCCAGCACTCAGGAGGCAGAGGCAGGCGGATCGCTGTGAGTTCGAGGCCATCCTGGACTACAAAGGGAGTCCAGGACAGCCAAGGCTACACAGAGAGACCCTGTCTCGAAAAACCAAAATATATATATTGAGAAAAGAAAAAAACATCAGCTTGTTTTTCTTTGCTTTTATGGACATCGGGTCACCCTGGATGAACCTCCATACACTAATAATACCACTCAAAAAAGACAATAGGAAACATAATACTCTGAAATTTTGCTACAGCAGAAAATGTTACATCCATTTCCATTTGTAACATAAAATGCAGATATTTTCCCTTCCCTGGGTTGTGTGGTTTTGAGTTTGTTTTATTTGTTTGTTTTTGATACAAGGTCTCGTTCCTCCCAGGCTAGCCTTGAACTCACTAAGTAGACAAGATTGACCTTGAACTTCTGATTCTTCTGTGTCTGGAGGATCTTCTCAGTGTTGGGTTACAGGCACCAGCCCCAATGTTTGAGGCAGTTCTGGGAATCTAACCCAGGGCCTCAGGCAAGGAGACCAGCATTCTATCAACTAAGCTACATTTCTACCCCAATAGGATAAATTTCTTCAGCAGTAGCATCCTCATAAATTGACCCTCTATCTCAGATCATTTTGCTCAGGAAATGAATTTCTTTTTAGGTAGCATATTCCCTACATTCTCTGTTTCCTGTTTTGATGAATAGTAAATGAATTAGTAGCAGAAAGTTAACTTTGATACAGACAATGCCTTCTTTACAGAGTGGCAAACAGTGATTAAGGAAAAGACAGATATGGAGAAGTGTCACCTACAACCTTATATTTGGGGAGAAAGTAAGAGCTTTCTTGACCATCCTAGATGCTAGGTGGTGCCTGTTCTGCCTCTTTAATATTGAAGGAAAGCATAGCTGCTTTCTGACCACTGTAAGTTAAAATTTGTAGTCACTTAAATTACCTTTATTTCTGGCTTGCAATTCCTTCCCTGGGAGTTCAGATCATCTTCCACCCAGAAATCCACACACCTATGGACACTTGATTTTTGACAAAGAAACCAAATCCATACAATGGAAAAATGATAGTATCTTCAACAAATGGTGCTGGTCTACCTGGATGTCTACATATAGAAAAATGCAAGTAGATCCATATTTATCACCCTGCACAAAACTAAAATCCAAGTGGATTAAAGACCTCAACATAAAACCAGACACACTAAATCTGCTAGAAGAAAAAGTGGGGAAGATCCTGGAACTCATTGACACAGGAGACAACTTCCTGAACAGAACACCAATAGCTCAGGCTCTAAGACCAACAATTAATAAACAGGACCTCATAAAACTGAAAAGCTTCTATGAGGCAAAGGACACTGTCAACTAAACAAAATGACAGCCTACAGTCTGGGAAGAGATCTTCATCAACCCTACATTCGACAAAGGGTAATATCCAAAATATATAAAGAAGTAAAGGAATTAAACACGCCCAAACCAAATAACCCAATTAAAAATGGAGTACAGAGTTAAACAGAGGATTCTCAACAGAGGAATATCAAATGGCTGAGAGACACTTAAATACTCAATGCCCTTAGTCATCAGGGAAATGCAAATCAAAATGACTCTAAGATTCCATCTTACACCTATCTGAATGGCTGAGATTAAAAAAAAAAAAAAAACCTCAAGTGACAGCACATGCTGGCAAGGATGTGGAAAAATGGGAACACTCCTCCATTGCTGTTGGGAGTGCAAACTTGTACAAGCACTTAAAAAAAAATCTGTCTGTTTCTCAGAAAATTGGCAATAGTTCTACCTCAAGCCCAAGCTATACCACTACTGGGCATAAACCCAAAAGATGCTCCATCATACCACAAGGACACCTGCTCAACTATGTTCATAGCAGCTTTATTCATAATAGCCAGAAGCTGGGAACAACCTAGATGCCCCTCAAGTGAAGAATGGATAAAGAAAATGCGGCCCATTTACACAACAGAATGCTACTCAGCTATTAAAAACAAAGACATCATGAAGTTCACAGGCAATTGGATGGAACCAGAAAAGATCATGCTGAGTGAGGTAACCCAGATCCAGAAAGACATACATGGTATGTACTCACTTATAAGTGGATATTAGCCACATAGTACAGGAGAACCATTCTACAACCCACAAACCCAAAGAAGCTAAGTCAGAAGGAGGGCCCAGGGGAGGATGCATGACTCTCTCCCAGAAAGGGAAATAAAATAGATATTGGAAGTGGATGAAGAGAGAGAAGTGGCTGGAGAGGAGTTTAGGTAGGGAAATGAAGGTGGGGATCAGGTGGGAGAGTGCGGGTGGGAAGGTGGGAGGGCTGGGAGAGACAAGTGAATCCAAAGTGGGGACTATCTCTGGGACAAGCTGCAGACCTGTAGAGGGGTCGGCTCCTGGGATAACATGGAGGTGACTCAGCTGAGACTCTCAGCATCTGGGGGTATGGATACCGAGGTGGCTGCCTTCTATACTCAGGCAGGAAGGACTTCCAGTGGAGGGAGTGGGACACCAACCCACCCACAAAACCTTCAAACCAAAATTTCCCCTGGCAACCAGATGTGCAGGGATAAAATATGGAGCAGAGATTGAGGGAAAGGGCCAAGCAGTGACTGGCACTACTTGAGACCCACCCCACGGGAGGAAGCCAGCCCTTGACGTTACCAATGATACTCGGCTATGCTTGAAGACAGGAGAGGAGCGTATCTGTCTTCCGAAAGGCTCCACCCAGGAGTGGAAGTGCTGGAGGAAGGACAAAAGGACCTGCAGGGAACAAGAACTCTACAAGAAGACCAACAGAGCCAACTAACCGAGGACCATGGGGGCTCACAGAGACTGAACCACCTAAACAGAGGTCTCTGCGCTGACTGGAACGGGGTC
This sequence comes from Acomys percivali, assembly GCA_907169655.1. NCBI lineage: Eukaryota > Metazoa > Chordata > Mammalia > Rodentia > Muridae > Acomys > Acomys percivali. The sequence continues at coordinate 2,131,131 of OU015747.1, read as the reverse complement.
CCCTACTACGCATACGTAGCTGATTGGCAGCTTGATCTTCATGAGAATACCCTAGCAATTAAAGTGGGCCTTGTCTCTGACATCGACTCAGTTGCAGCTTTTGGGTCACATTGCCCTAGCTGGGCTGCCTTGTTGGGCCTCAGCAGAAGAGGATTCTCTTTGTCTTGATTCGGCTTGATGTTCAGGGGTGGGTTGGTGATGGTGAGGAGGAGGGGAGGGAGGAAAGGGGGAAGATGGCAGGAGGGAGGGACCAGGAAGAGAGGAGCGAGGGGTCTGTGATAGCGATGTAAAGTGAATAAATTAAAAATAAAAAGAAGAATCACTAAAGTATTCATGAATAAAAGTACATTTTTAAATATTTAAAGAGAAAAAAAAAAAAAGAACATGCAATGGAAGACAGCAGTTTCATGAAGATGGAAACAAAATGTTCGCAGAAGAATACCAGCTGTGCTATGATGGCTAATTTCACATCAGCTAAAATGGACATGGGCTTCAATAGAGGTTGTAAACACTCTGAGTATGGCTGTGAGAATATTTCTGAAACAGGTTAGCATTTCAGTCTTACGCTGAATGGGGACAACCTCACAAATGTGTGTGTGCACTATCTTTTCTGCTGTGGATATGCATACAATAAAAAGACAAAGTGCTACTAGTCCTCCAGTCTTGAGATGCTTGGATCACTTCTGCCCACCTTTATGAGCCTTTAGGCATAGGTTGGGACTTAAATCAGTTCTTGTGATTCCCAGGACGTTAGTTATGGATCAAAACTGTGCCCATAGCGTTTCCAGATCCAGAAGGTATTGGGACTCATATGCACATACTGAGATGTGCTCCTTCCTGGAGGAGCCTGGAAGAAGAAATCCATGTACATAGATAAATGTAATTAAACATAAAATTAATCTTTAAAATTGCACAGAGATTCTTCTTCTCTAAAGAACCCCAGTTTCTCTATTCACTGTAGAAAGGAAACAACATCTTATTTTGTTTACAGTTATCATTATAATTTTTATTGACATTTAAAGCAAATTGATTTTTATCTCCTAAATATTTATTCAGTCTGCCTCCTTTTTGCATTCTCCGTTGTTAATAAATTTATCCTGGAATACATCATTTCCTGCATAGACAAACAAACAACAGCCCTATTACTCTATTTATTTCCACATCAAGTCTTCCTTTTCAACTTTCTATTGGCGTCAGAGAGATTTTCTTTTATGGATTTCAAGTCATAGCATGCCCACACCATTCTTACAAAACTTGCAATAACTTTTATTAATTTGCAGGGAAAAGATAAACTTCCTTCAGAGCAGAGTTCAAAAGGCTCCATAATTCTTTCCTTGCTGATCTCTCCAGTTTATCTTTAGTTGAGCCTTTCACTCAGTTCCACCTGCACTAAACCTGTGTCTAGATGTAGTAAGATGTGGATTTCCCTACTTTTCCGACTCCCATATGCGGACAAACCTCTTTCCTAATTCAGTTTCCCTTCCTTGCATTTGGATCAAGGCATTTCAAAGATCTTGATGAACCTTCTGAAGTGAGATACAACTTCCCTTCCCTCACTGTTATTAATACACCTGTTATTAGAGTTATTTTCTCATTTCCTGACATAGCCTGCTTTAAAACAGAGACTACCTCATGGCCAATAGTAGGCTTGTCTCGTTAACACTGAAAAATCAATCTTGTATAAATCTCATGTGCTATTTGAAGATTGTATAATGTATTTTGCTTCTAAATTGGTGTCTAAACTGAATTAATTAAAATAACTGTGTAATCATGACTTAAATATTCATTAAGTCTAATAATATCTGTCTTAGTAATTGTTTTGACAAAGAAATCTATTTTAAAAACTTCCCTTATATCAAATTACAATGTTTGTTTTACATATAAATATTGTTTGGGAGTTAGTGTCATGACTGAAAATGAATGATTTGCTGTTATAGATAGACGGTGTAGTCTCTGGGTTGCTGTGGAAGGTTAGATTAATTTTAGTGATTGCAATGATTTCCTATTGCTATTGTAAAACACAATTACCAGGAAGCTGGTAGATTAATATGAAACATTTATTGCCTTACATTTGTGAGTGTCAAGAGTCTAAGCTCTTCTCTTTGGGCCCCAGTCAAGGTGTTTACTTGGCTGTACTCCCCCCTGAAGGCTGAAAGTAATTCGTATATGTGTCTTTGCCATCTGCTCCAGTTTTCCTGGCATTCTTAGCCCATCATTGAATTGTCTCTCACAATACATGCCTTTGCTATGACACTAATACTTTTCTCTTTCACATTAAAGGACCTTTTGATTCTAGTGAGCTACCTGGATGAGACAACATAGCTCCTTATTTTAACTTCTGTTAGCAGATTTAATTACATCTATAACCTTAACTGTCTATTTTTCATATAGTATAGCATATTTAAAGGCCATAGGTATTCATATGTGACTTTTTGAGGAAGGAGTAATATTGGCAACTACAGCGGATAAATGGCCAAAGATGGCACAAAATATAGTTGTACTATATGTTTAGATCAACATGACAGAGTTGGATATGTACTATGTTGTAACACTTGCTCACACTCAGTACTCTCCTAACAAATGTAATCACTTAGGCAGCTCTGGTCATGTCTATCTTGTGACTGTGTGGTTCAGGCCAAGGCTGTCATTCATACTTATCTTCTTCCCCAGTATTTATTTTCTGATTCATATTTTTTTTAAAAGTGAGTCTTCCTTCCTTCCTTCCTTCCTTCCTTCCTTCCTTCCTTTTTTTTTTTTTTTTCAGACAGGGTTTCTCTGTGTAACAGCACTTGCTGTTCTGGACTCTTTGTAGACCAGGCTGGCTTCAAACTCAGAAAGATCCGCCTACCTTGCTTCCCAAGTGCTGGGATTAAAGGCATGAACTACCACGCCCAGTCTGAAAGTGATTCTTATGGTATCAGTAATATATGTCCATTGTCTTACTATGAAATTTCTCATACCTGATATTCCTTTACCATTTCTTCGGACAAAAAGGATAATTAATTTTAGCTCCTATTGTAGCCTGCCTCCATAAGAAAAGGCTTGTATCTACATTACACAATAGACTTAATTTTTATTTTAATCCACAGAACTGTTTCTTGAAGTGACGTTCTGTGGAAGTGTGCAGACTAGTATACCAACCAGGTGAATCTGAATCTCATGCCTCACTTCCCACTCTAGAAACTTCGTGGTGAAAAGAGTAGACACATACTTCCTGAAGAAATCATTAAGGACAAATGGCAAGATGGAATACACACAGAAACAAGTGACAATAATATGATACAAAGCTAGAGAAAGAATGAAATCATAAGATTTTTGAGTATTTGAGATCAGAATGAAGAACAGAGAGACTACCAGGGTGTGAATAAAGAAAGAATGAGAGCCGGGCATGGTAGCACCTGTTTTTAGTCCCAGCACTCGGGAGGCAGAGGCAGGGGGATCACTGTGAGTTCGAGGCCAGCCTGGTCTACACAGTGAGTCCAGGACAGCCAAGGCTAACACAGAGAAACCCTATCTGGAAAAACAAACAAACAAACAAACAAACAAATGAAAGAATGGGAAAGAAGAGCCCTGCTTTCAGGAAGCTTAGATACCATTCGGTTAAAATTGAGAAACATGGGTTAAGGGTTAAATTAGAGACAGCCGAGGAAGCTGTGAATACCAGAATAAAATATCAGACTTCATTTCACTTGGAAAACATGCACTGAACACAGGAGCCACAAATGAAAACTAGGTCCAACTAAAAACTGGAAGCCCATTAGATTGAGTTACAAATTACTTGAACACCTGATCTCCAGTTGGAGGAACTGTTTTGGAAGGATTTGGAACCTTTAGGAGGTGAGGCCTAGCTGTGGAGTTTGTCACTAGGGTGGAACTTCTCTTGTTTCCTGGACATGGACACCATGGCCTGGACGGATGCTCACACATGCTCTTTTTTCCAGTTCTCCCTTTATTTTATAATATTTGGTAATTTTATATGTCAACACAATAATTAAACTCATGCCTATCAACAATGCTTCATGTTCTTGTTGCCATGAATGGGACTGTTCCAGTGCCTCTGTCCCACCATGACTTCTCTAGTATGATGGATTGGAGTCCTTTCAAACAATGAGCCCAAATAACCCCCTCCTTTTGTTACAGAGATGGGAAAGTAAATAACTAATAGAGCATACATACAAAATTAAAGGATGATATGAATATTTATTTTATTCTAAGCAAAGAAAGAATGCTTATCAACTTCAACTAGTTGGTCTTCAATTCCATCACACAACAGTGTGGTCCAGCCGTTCACTTTTCATGCCTTCAGTCATAGTCCATCTCTACAAACACATATTCTCCATTTTTTAATATTTTCCATTTTTTGTTATCAATCTGCTCTTTTGCCATTAGAGCAGTCATGGAAAATTTCAGTTCCTAGGGAACTTGCTTGATTTAAATATAGCAGACCACAACCAATAAATTACATTTTTATGGCATCCTCATCCATTGTTTAATCTTGGTGAGTTTTTTTTTTTAATGAGAAGGTGGGTTTGTCGGTGTGAAAATGGACCTTATTGGGCTTCAGATATCAAAGCAAGGAAATCAGGGCATAATTTTCAAACATTCTGACAGTATTTGTTATAAAAAATTTAATAGATTACGCTCCTTTACCAAACACCAGATGGGTTTTAATTAACAACTTAATAAAAATGAGCCCTGAAGTTCTGATAGTTAATGTTTGCTCTGTGTTATGGGTGAGTTTGCTTGTCAGGTTACCAGAAGTGTGAACAGAACAGACTTATTTTCTGGAAAATAAAAAGGCCTGATGAGCTATTTGAGCTTTGAACGGCATCTATGGATGATATCATCTAGTCATATTTTCAGGCAAAAAAATATCACCATAGTTCATGTTTATTTCTCCTCATATTTAATAGCATGATGGCAGCCATGCCTTCCCTACACGTGTGCATGAGTTTGTATAAATGCCTTTATTTCCTTCTTCATTCAATATGGTGCCTATGGCATGTCATAAAAACAAATGGGATGAATTAAATGTAAAGAAATAATTTTGATTTTTATTAAATTTTCCCAAATAGAAAACATTAAATTTGCAGGGGCTACGCCCTTGTGATGTACAACAGCCACATCTGCAAATGTACTACTCCAAGGATGCTGATTCCTTCATGATAATATTTTCTCAGTTGACGTTTCCTGCTCCCGGATGACTCTAGCTTGAGACAAGTTGATTACAAACAAACAAACAAAAGTCAAAGTAAACTAACCAGTACAACCCTTGTTAAACTTATCAAGTAGTATTTATATTTCAGATTTCCACAAAATTAATATATTTTTATCTTAAATTTCCCATGAAACTTGGCATAGTGATATTTCTTTTAATTTGGAAGATTTTGGAAATGTTACTTATTATTAATACCAATGGTGACAACTGTTGGGGACACATTTTAAGGCCTTGAATATTCTGGCAACATTGATAATTCCAAATTTAATTTTTATTTCTGTTATGTCCAGGTCCTACTTCTTTTGATGTGAGATGTCTCAGTATTTATTAACTTTGTTCATATCTGTTTGCTGACACCTTAGATAGATAGTTTTTCTACTGGAAATCAAAATACAAATTAAAATATTTCTATTCTCAATATGTTTTAAAAACTCAGAACAGTAAACACTGTACACTTCTTTCTGTGAACATACCTTACATCTATTTTGTCTCTTCAATTAGACTGGACATATGTGTGGAACAAGAGCTATTTTGGACACATTTTTGTGAATCTTCCTTATCCAGGGGCACTTCAAGAATACTTAGAAACATGCACACTTAAAGATGGACCTGGGGTCAGGATGTATAACTTGGCAATATAGCACTTGACTAGTGCGGCCTTGTGAGTGATTTCTAGCACTGGCAGGCACTAGGAATAGTGATAAATAAGGAAAGATAGGATTTCTATTGCTATAAAATGTGCAACACTGTGACGATTTGCAAATTTCTTGCACAAACTGGAATAAGTTCCATAAAACTATTTTCAATAAGAAAATATAAAATATTTCATAGTATAAATTTTGCAATACACTACTTACTGAAACTGCTGTTCTGAAACAACAATTTTTAGCAGCTTAGAGAAAATGAAAGTATGTATTTTTCCTCACATGAGAGTCTGAGGTAAGCCTTCTGGGCTGGCAGACAGCTACGCTTCAGGCAATGCTTTAGGACCTGGATTTTTTTTTCTGGGTTATACCTTAGAGAGTTGTCCTCATTTTCTTGAAAAGCTCAGATACTTCTTTCTTCCAGAATTTGAGAAGGGAACTAAAATACGAGGCTGTGTGAAGGGTTGAGAAGCCAGAACTTGAAGTGCTGTCACTTCTGCTGACACCAATGATAAGAACTCAGTTTATTAGTGACACAAGCTCACAAGTGACATTGGGAAATACCAGTGCTTGCTAGGCACTCATAGCAGCTATAACTCTCTGAACATTCTGGAAAAGATGAAATTGTGGACAACAATCAATGTCCTTCTTGTGTATCCAGACCAACCCTTCAATTAGCAGAGGATGCAGAGACTATTAATGACCACCTGTGTGAATGTGGCATTTAAAGATGTTTTTTATTATTTCAAAGATTCACTGACAATAAGACAGGTTAACTCCTGACAACACCTAGCCAACCTCAAATAAGATGATGAGCATCAAAGAACCTCCTTATGGAGATGCCTTCAAATGTGGCAGATAAGCCACTGGGCAAAATATCCTCATTTCTACCACAAACAGAATTCTGCCTAAAAAATGGCAAACTTGGATGCAGACATAGTTGATGACTACACTCTGCCAAGTCAGGGTAAGCAAGTCCTCAATATTTCCTGCCTCACAAAAATGTCTGTCAGATACACTGGGTCAGGAGGCTGAAGTTGAAGCTCCAACATTATAGAAAGTTTTGGGTGACTGTTCAGGCAGCAAACTGTCTCTGTCATTCCCAGCCGCCCCACTTTGGAAGCTGCTAACCTGCACTTCCAGTTCACTCAGGTAATTAATTTTATTCCTTCTCAAGTCTCTGATGGGGTTGAAGGCCAGATAGTTTAGTTTTACAATTAAGCCTAATTGTTTAGAGGTTAAGATGTTTTTAGGTCTAGATAAATGTATTAAGTTGATAATGACAAGATATGATAGATATTGATGGACATACAGAACTTTAGATGCACCAGGATAGGAAAGATGTTTTCTTCAAGGCTGCCAAATACAAATAGCCAAAACACTATGAATGTAACATTCATATAATTCCTGATTGTTTTGTGGTTCTTCTTGGTATAGGTAGTTTATTTCATATATGTGTAATAATATAAACATATATGTAAAAGATAATTATTAAAAACAAACAAACAAACAAACAAAAAACAATAACAAAAATAACCACCTGAGTAATCTAGGCTTCAAGAGTCCTACCACAGAACACCCTGTGGCCTTACGTCGCCTATACTAACGTATCTACTCACCTGACCAAGCCTTTATCTTTGTTGAGTCTCAAACAAAAAAAACCTCTTCCACATGCGACTAGTCACCATCTAAGTTTAAACACCCAGTTGACCAAGAAATAGCGTATCAAAACTGCGTGATCAAAGTTAGATAGGTGAGTGGTTGAGAAGGAGAAAGTGAAATAACCTAAAAATTTAATTCCACAGTGGTATTATGTGCTGGGATTTATGAATCCGAGGTTACACGGTTGGTAATAGCCTCCGCGGCCTGAGTTTTCTCTTTAGTAAACTATAGGATTGTTGTGAATACATGTGGAGGAGGACACTGATGGCTGCCACGTCAGTTCCATCTGTTCCAGAATTCACAGGAAGCCACAGCTCAATGATGTTGAGATACAGTGTTTGTCATTGGTTACCTACGAGTTACAGTCCATTGTCTCCATCACCTAACGCATATATGACTTTGACCACAGAACCTCCCTGCATATACGTGTTCTCAGCTGTATACAACCTCATTGAGTTAGTCCAATATGGTTACTGTAAATGCACTAAAGTGATGAGTGACAGTGCTTGATAAATTTAAGCCTCAGCTGCTGTTTCCTGTCACCACTCCCCATACTACTGAATTTGTTATCTAGGTAAAGGAAACCCCTCAAGCCATTGTAGCCAATCTTTCATTAGCATATTCAAGATGTTTAAGGGACTCCGGGTCACTTACGTGAACTTTTCTTATTTTTAAGCATATATATCTACGTGAATGAAAGTTAGCATATTACCAAGATAAGTATTTAATATATGCACTTTAACATTCTGTAACAGTTATAATCTCAAAATAAATGGAAAACTAACAGATTTGCTTATTCTGGTTCTATTTGTCAGTTTGGTAATTCTATGAATTGCTAATTTCACATCTTTGTGGTGAAATTTAGAACATCAATATTGCCATAATTTATTCTGACTACATTCTTAGATTTAAACTCAGTTTGCTCATTTCATGTATGCCTTTGTTATGCTAACATTTCAGAAAAACTAAGTATATAAAGGCTTGTTTACTTGATACGTAAATCATTTAGTCTGAAACAAGTCCGGAAACAAAAATAGTTGCATAGTGCATTCATTACTTGTGTTTTCTATCAATCTGTAAACAGGCTTTTCATGGAAATCGTTTTTATCTTCTCCCATAAAGCAAAATAACAAGGTAGCTGAAGAGTCCTTTTCCCCTAGGCAGAGCGAACAAGTGAATATCAAAGGTGCTGTTAGTTTACGTCTTAAAAGCATCAGTAGCAGCATTTTTTATTAATTTATTTATTCGCTTTACATCCTGATTGCAGCCACCTCCCTCCTCACCTCCCAGTCCCACCATCCTTCCCTCTTCCCTCCTCCCCTATTCCTCAGAAGAGGGGAGTGCTCCCTGTCTACCCTCCCCAGCTCGTCAAGTCACATCAGGATTGAGCACACCCTCTTCCTCGGTGGCCTGGCAAGGCAGTCCCCCAGGAGAGCGATCAAAAAGCAGGCAACAGAGTCCACGTCAGAAAAAGCCCCTGCTTCCTTTACTAGAGGACCCACATGAAGCCTGAGCTGCCCATCTGTTACATCTGTGTAAGAGGCCTAGGTCCATTCCACACATGGTCCTTGCCTGGTGCTTCAGTCTCCACAAGACCCCTCTGGCCTTGGTTAGCTGGCTCTGTTGGTCTTCTTGTGGACTTCCTATCACCTCTAGGCCCCTTTCTCCGTGCCCCCCTCCCCACCCTGGCCCCACTTTTCTACAAGACAGCATACTCATCACCCAATGTTCGGCTGTGAGTCTCAGCATCTGTTTCAAACTGCTGGCTGGGTGGACCACTTTGTCAGAGGACAACTCTGCTAGGCTCCTGTTTGGGAGAGTATCCGTAATAGAGTCAGAAGTTGGCTTTCTTCATGGGGTGCACCTTGGGTTGATCCAGGCATCGGGTGGGCATTCTCTCAATCTTTTATCTGTCTGCTCTATCTTTATCCCTGCGCATCTTGTTGGCAGGGTAAAATTTGCATTGAAGTTTCTGTGGGTGTGTTGGTGTTTCCCTCCCTCCAGTTAGAAGGTATGCTCTTTAGTCTCCATGGCTCCTGAGCAGGAGGAATTGCAGACATTTAGCATCTGTCAGTGCTGCGACTTCCCTTTTCTTTTTCTCAAATAAGCTGATGTAGCTTTATGCCATGAATAAGTCTCCTGTGTTTTTATAAAAAAAGTGAAAATACATATCATAAAATTATTTCAGTGGGAATTCTAAGAAGAGTCAACATTTGCAGGTTTATAAGTGAAAAATGTGCAGCTATTTTCTAAAACCAATAAGAGTTTAAAACCTGAAGTTATTGTGCTTATGGGCTAAATTATACTAGATAGCATTGTGGATGCTTCCCACCTTCAGGTATAAACCTCCTGAAATGGAAACACTTAGGAAGCAAATAATCACTGCTCTGGTCTCTCATTAAATTCACAAATCAATCTGAAAACCTACACAAATAATTGAGTTCTGAATATTGATTAAGGATACTAACATAAAAACTCAGTTACAACATTCTTTAAATTATGCTCATAAGTGATGTCGTTTCTGAAAAATATATTTTACTATAAAGTGACATGATAAACATCACTACTTAAAATTAAACAATACTACTGAATTGCACCTGAGATGACAATTTCCACTTCTTATTTTTGTAAATAATATGTTTATGGAAAAATTTTATAGGAAACACAAGGAGACCACTACACTTATTTCCTTTTATCTTAGCAAAGTGTTCATGACTCAATAATATTTTCCTGTTAGACAACACATTGCCTTGGCAGCATTTCACTTGAGTATTTGCAGTTTGAGGGTTACCATCAGACTGTGACACTAGAGGTCACTAGTGATCCATGTTTTACCAGGTGGCTGTATAAAGATGATGTAATTGGATAACTTGTAATGTGCGATTTCTGGGTTAAAGAAACATTGCTACAGTAAAAGTCTAAACTTAACAGAGGTGCTTAAAGGATAAAATATCTTCCTTGGAAGTTAAGTAATTTTACAGATATAAATAAGAAGTGACTATGTTCATGTACACACAGAGGCCTGGTAAGTTTTATTAATCTGAGGCGGTCTTTGGGATGATGCCCTTCGAGACAAACATAGAAAGAGATGTACAATTATCCCTTTAGTAAAACCCTGAGGTCTTTGTGTATATGCCCAAGAACAGTATGTCTGGATATAGATAGATCAACCCTCAGCTTCCTGAGGAATAACCATATGGATTTCCATGATGTCTATACAAGCTTACACTTGCACCAGCAATGAATAAACTTTCTCACTTCCCCACATCTTCACCAGCATGTTTTGTCATTTATTTTATTTCTCTTTGCCATTCTGATTCAAGTAAGATGAAATCTCAAAAGAATTTTAATTTGCATTTCCCTGGTGTCTGAGGAGTGGATCATTTCTTTAACTTTTTTTTCTGCCATTTATGTTTCATTTTTAAAGGACACTGTTTTTAATCTGTACTCAATTTTGAATTGAGTTGTTTTCTTGATATTCACTAATTTTAGTTCTTTATACATTCTATATACAAACCTTATATCAGATGTGTAATTGGTAAAGATCTTTTCTAATTTGGTAGGCTGCAGCTTTGTCAAATGATGGTGTCTCTTGCTGTACATAAGCTTTTCAGCTTCATGAGGGCCTAGTTTTTGCTTATCTTAAGGCCTGTGCTTTCAATGTCTTCTTTGGAAATTCCTTTCCTGTGCCAATAAATGCAGGCCTTCTTCTCACTTACCTGTCTATTATATTTGGGGTATCTGGTTTTACATTGGGGTCCTTGAGGCATTTGGAGTTGAGAGTTGTACAAGGTTGATAGGCAAAGACCTATCTTTATTCTCCAACGCTCGGACACCCAGGTTGACCAGAAGCATTGGCGGAAGATGCTGTCTTTTCCTCAGTTTGTATTTGTGACTTTTTTGTAAAAAAAAAAAAAAAAATCAGCTACCAGTAGGTGTGTGGAATTATGTCAAGGTCTTCGGTTTGATCCATTGGTCAACATGTCTCTTTTTAATGCTAGTCCCATGCTGTTTATTACAATAGCTCTGCAATACTACTTCAAATGTGGAATGGCTATACCTCCAGCAGTTATTTTATTATTTGGGATTGTTTTAGCAATCATGATTTCCCCCTGTATTCTGCTTTCTGAAATAAGCCAGTTTTGAACTAAGTAAAAATCGTTCTCAGACGATGACTTTTGCTCACATATTCAGTATTGTTTTGGCATCCTGAACTAAAATAAATATGTCAGATGAGTCTGATCTTAACACATATCTATCATTAAAAAAATTAGGCAGATTTTTTTATGTGCTGCCCATAAATATAACAATTTAAAACTTTAATTTCAATGCTCAAGACCCCCAGACAAATAGAAATTAAAAAGGATGTCCTCTTAAAAGAGGCAAGGCCCAAAAGCTTCATAAAGTGTCTTGCACTTCCATAGATAAATTGGAACTGTGTGTGCCCAAGGAGTAGAGGCTAAGGAATATAGAACACTAACTCAGTCTGTACTCTAAAAAGGCGAGATGTAAAGATTTCCTGCACACCACAATGGTGACAGAATTGACATTTAAATCTTTCTAATGAGGACACTTAATTGAAAACCTCAGAAGGGCTCTGGCATGGAAATAATGAAAATATCCTCAGGACTAAGCACTCATGCTAAGATGAAGGGCAAAGTGAATCCCTGTCTAGAAAATTACAACATGAAAACCACACAAGTTCAGGATACAGCCTACATATTTTTTTTGCTAAACCAAATCACTACCTTGTAGTGTAGCTATCTGCTCGGACTTTAGCCATTTCTCCTGGACAGAGAAGGAGGCACACAGGTCTTCCGATGTTACAAAAATGTGTATAGGCCAGTAAATTCTGAAAAGTACCAGACTCTTAAGGCTCCTCCTCAATGTTATGAAAGAATCAAGCGGCTACTCAGTTGCTGAAATGAGAGTCTGAATGGCAGAGCAATCCCAAAGCTGTCTAGATGACTCAAGGATGCAGACTTGAACATCACCTATACTGGGGTGGGCTACTTGGTGAGACAGTTGCCTTCAAGTGGCCTATATCTCTGTAAGCAACCATCCAACAATAGTGCAGGAAGTTGCTAAAATAAATTCACAGATTCACTAATCTAGACCTAGGTAGAATTTTTGGTTTAGTTTCTATGCAGTGTGCTGTCTGGAGTGAATAGACATGTTATTTATTTATTTTTTTTAACATCCTCCCAGGAAGGCCACATAACACTACCATGTGAAACTATTCAATAGTCCATAGTTTTATTGTATATAAATGACAGTATGTGAATGTTAACCAAACTTATTATAGGTATGAAAACAATAAAGGAAAACTGGACCCACAGTCAACAGCAAAAATAGACAACAGAAACAATTCATATATATAATGACATTACAGCCTGACCCTAACCTTTTCCCTCCTCTGCTCCAAGTCCAAACTTCATGGCTTCTCTTCCCACGCTTCTTTTCAGAGAAAGGGAAGCCCCCAAGGAGTAGCAACCCACCTAGGCACCTCAAAGCCCATCCTCTTCCTCTGAGGCCTGACAGGGCAGTCCAGCTCAGGAAAAAGGATTCACTGGCAGTCAACAGACTGAGAGACAGTCTCGACTCCCATTGTTAGGGGACTCCATCTTGATCTTGTATGTAGGGGGTCTAGGCCCAGTCCATGCATGTTCTTTGGTTGGTAGCTCAGTCTCTGTTAGGCCCCATGGGCCCAGATTGTCTGACTCTGTAGGTCTTCTTGTGGGGTCCTTGACCCTTCCAGCTCCCTCTTTCACTCTCCCAACTCTTCCCCAGAACTACCTGAGCTTGGCCTATTCTTTGGCTGTGGATCTCTGTATCTGCAGAAACTAGTTTTAAGATGACTCAAATGTTAGTATCAAAGACTGGTTTTAAATCGGCTCCCAAATATGTGTTGAAGGATTTAAGTTAAGTGATTCTGAACAGATGAAGAAACTAGGAAGAAAATCCAATAGTATTGTGTTGGCTAGTTTTCTCATCAACTTGACACAAGCAAGAGTCATTTGGGAAGACTGTGTCCTCCAGATGCTTGTCAACAAGTAACTGAATTCACATGAAATTTATTCAAAACCTCAATCAGTAGACATGTTTTTACCTTACTATTATTACATATCAGTCATATGCAGGTAACTGTAGAAACTAAAACCATAATTAAGGAAGATAATATGTGATCTATACATGGGTTGTGAGGATCATGACACACATAAATGTAAAACCCTTAAATTATAGGTTTGTAGTAAAACAATCAAGAGGAAGGTGACAGAGTGCTGAATCAGCAAAGCTCTAATTTTTCATAAAGTAGAAACACTTAGTATAAGTAAGAGATCATCAGAATCAACCTTTGGAATTGCTCATGTAACTACCACATGGTAGCAAATTTGAATAATTATATGCTTAGTGTTAATTATGCTATTTAAAGAAAATAGGCCCAAAACTTAGATTTAAAAGTAGAGGTTGTGCTACTGGTTTGCAATACATAAAAGCAAGTCTCAACAATATGTTGTTTATAAGGAATTTTCTTATTGTAAATAAAGTGATGTCAGTAGGTTAAGGTGAGTGCAAGGATCAAAAATTCTACACTATGCAAATGACAAGAATTGGTAGCTGACGTGACTATTTTAAAATAATACAAAATGCATCTCAAGACAACTAGCATTACCTGAAAGAAATTGGGTCATTTTTGTTATTTCCTCAAGATAAAAAGTTAAATTAACCAAGAAGACATATCAATAATACCTAATCATAAAGTGAAAGTCACATACATCATGAATAAGCAGAGCTAATAGGAATAATTGACACACAGATTTGATTGGGGAGTCTAACACTTTTATATCGGTACTTGCTAGAACAATTAGTTACATTATTGAAAAATGCACAAATTTTTGTTCTTGATGGATTGTTATTCAGAGCACTTTGTTCTACAAGTTGTGAAATGTGTTATTTTCAAGTGATCATCATTTCAAAGATAAAACATCCACTGCTCGGTAAATATTTCCTACCATTTTTCAAAAGAGCAATGACTATATATATATATATATAATTTATTTTGAAATTAAAGAATACTTGTATATAAATAGTTTTTAAAAAGAGAAATTCAGATTACTCTGAAGAGTAATCAAACCCTGTCTTAAGACAGAACAAAACAAAAAAACACAGGTGAGGCTCTTCTGAGAAACAACTTCTGAGGTTCACCTCTGGTCTTCACAGGTGTATGAGTACATGTGCACATGCACGCCTCATCCCCCAAACATGCTCTTGCATACACATGAGTATGCACACACAAACATCACATTGCACCTCATTATTATACACTAATATGTTGAAATAATAACATATTACATTAGTTTAAAAAATCTAGGCTAGGACATAAATTTTCATGTAGGTACCAATACCATAATTAACTCAGTAGTATTTTGTGGTTTTTGTTGTTGTTTTTGTTTTATCTTACAATGCTTTGTCTGGACTTTCCCCCCTATAGATATTTTACTTACACATTATCATTTCTGATTTTGTTTGTATGATATGTTTTGTGTGTGCAAATGTGTGTGTCAATGTATGTTTTTCTTGTGATTTTTTTCCTTTGGCCTTTCTTTTTGTTTGTTTTGTTCTAATGTGGTTTGTTTGTTTTTATTTTATCTAATTTTATAATATTACTGTTATTATTTAGGTGACTGTGTTCTAATGATGGAGAAATAGAAGGTGTGGATGTGGGTGGGTGAGGATGTGGGGAGGCTCTGGAGGGGCTAGCGGGGGTGTGAAACCATAGGAGAATTATATTGTATAAAACTCTATTTTCAATAAAATATGCTTTTTGTTAGAAACATCATTTGCATTTTGAAGAAAAAAATGGACATTTTTTACATCACTGCCAACACAGCTACTTAAAATTAGGTCTTTCATATGTGACTTGTGAAATGTCCTGTGAAGATCTATGCTCTTCCCTTAGCCTCACGTGGAGCGCAGCATCATCCTGACAGGAAGGCGCTGGGGCGAGCGGGCGAGGTCGCGTATCTAAGGAACTATCTTTATGTGCTCATTTCTGCCTGCCTAACCGAATCTATCATGAGTGCTCAACGTAGGAATTGTATAGCTCTCTCTTCTACTGCTGGAAAGGATCTCTACTGAAAACGGTCTAAAGGAGGCATTGAGAGAGTCTGTAACGCCCCCTGCCAGGCTTGTGTAGCCAGGACCCAGCAACCTCCCCAGAGGCTGGAGAGGCTCCCTGTGGTTTTCTTTCCATTCCTTTTCTTATCTCAGGCCGCTGCAGTTTTCTTCCAGACATGGTGGCTTCCCTCTCTCATACAAATCACCTTCTAAAAAACAAACAAACGAAAAGCCCATTTTGCTAAAAAGAAGTATTAAATTATAGGTTGGAAACCTTGAACAACTGAATCTAAGCCACCTACTGCCTATCACAATCTGTTACCATCAATAATTTAGTAGACTTAAGAATATCCTTTGTCCCTTAGTCTGCACGCCAGTGCAATGCTTTGCATCCTCCATTCTCCCTTATTTTCCTTTCTTCTCCTCCTTCAATCAAGAAATATTTATTGACAGTCTCTTCCTAAGCAAACAGTGTACAGACATGAAATTTTTAATTCTTTATTTAAATAAAAGCACCTCGGTAATAACGCCTCTACCGTGTTCCACCGTATACATTATAAAGGTTGGGAAAACCAGGCACAGGTAGATACTCTGAGAAATGTGTGGGTAGGTGATGCTCTTCTGAAAAGTGTTCTCAGGACAGTAAAAAATCTTGTAGGAAAGCAGGGCGTGAGTCACAGAGATATACTAAACATTGTATTGAATAGTTTTAGGTCAACTTGATACATGTTGGAATAACTTTTAAAACGGGTACCTCAATTGAGAAAATACCTTTACCAGATTGGTCTGGGGCCAAGCCTGTGGAAGCTTTCTTAATTGGTGATTTTTGGGCAGTGGCCTAGATCACTTCTGGCATTGACATCTCTGGGACGTTGGTTGTGGATGCACCGTAGAAAGGTTATGCAACCTCCATGGAATGAGCCAAAAGTCAGCGTTCCTTCATGACCTCTGTTTCAGTTCCTGCTTCCAGGTTCCTGCCTTGAGTTTCTGCCCTAATTTCCCTTAGTGATGGAGTATAAGCTGAGAAATGTCAAATTGCTTTAGATCATGGCATTCATCAAAGCAAACATTTCACATTCCTGTCAAAGGCCAGGTTCCACACCTTCCCAGAGTTTTCCTAGGTTGGTTTGTGTTGATAAATCTACTCTTTATCTCACCTTGAGTCCATCCTTTCCTGGCTCACCAGAGTCATATTTATCACAAGACATAGTGAGTCGGTCACTTTGTTGTCCATAGTTCATGTCCCCCTCTTGATGACTGGTCAAATGCTCTGAAACCTTAAGATTTAAACTATTAAATTTGCTGTTTCGTAGCTTTTTCAATGAAATTTTATGCCCATGCTTTTAACGAAAACAACTATACTTCCTAAAATCTAATTTACACTTTCCCTTGCACTTGAAAGCATCCCCTTAACAAAAGCTAAAGTGACCTTTGTGTATTACGCCTTATGAAAACCAAACAAACAGTCAAACAAGTTTGTTTTTTTGTTTTTTGTTTTTTTTTTTAACATGGCTATATCCACCACAGCTATCTGTTCCCAACTTGGCTTCTTTTAATTTCCATACTTTACTCACTTTTGACAAACATATAATGAAGAACTGATAGAAGGGAGGAGAAAGGATACAAACCTGTCCTTAGTGTTCAGAGAGGTAGGATTAAAATAACCCCAGCTACCGTGTTCTCTCCCACCTGACCAAAAGGAGCACGGTCTCAGACTGGGGACAATTTGACTCCTTGACTCTTGGTAACTCCTTTTCTGTCACTAAAGGAGAACAGGGAGTGACATTACCTATTCCAAACGCTATTGAGGAGACTTACAAAGTGCAGATTAAATAAGCCTAGGAGCATACGCAGGGCCACTCTGCATTTAGCACAGCGAACAAAGAGAAAGCAAGCGCCGGTGCCTTTCTCTGTCTCACATGCCTCTCCTCTTTGTCCATGGTTTTTAACCAATGGCTCCAAGACTATTTTTAAATACAAACTACGGAAGCACTGACACATTTTCTGAGGATAGGTGAATCTTTAATCCTTTATGATACGCCTGAGAATTTGCTTAAGGCACGGATTTCATGCAGCTAAAAATAAACCAGGAACTAGGAAAATATAAACATCTTTTCCCTCTCCTCAAGCCGCATGACTGGCACACAATCCCTGGAGTAACAACCATAATATATGAGACATTTCCAAGTAACAATCTAACATACTGCTAAATAAATAACTGAGCTTATCTGGGAAATAGCTAGTGCAATTCTTTCCAGAGATACCTTTTAGAAAATCTGAGCAGACTTTTTATATACACATATTCATCTATACTCACATACAAACACATAAACACACACACACACAATCCCCCATATATATCTGTACATATATATCTGACACTGATTCTGTTGTCTGCTTTATGATCTCTTCTCCTGGGCTGGGACTGCCTTGGCAGGCCACAGGGGAATAGAATATGTCCAGTTTCGATGTGACTTGATCAGCTGGAGTGGGTGGGTGGGTGGGTAGGGGGGTCTCCCTTTTTCTGAGAAATAGGGGAATGGGGATGAGGGAAGAGAGAAGAAGGGTGGGACTGGGAGGAGAGAAGGGAGAGAGCTACAACCAGGATGTAAAGTGAATAAATGAATTAATTAATAGAAAAAGAAAAATATTGAGGTGGATCTATTGTATCGGCTTGGTCTAAACTGGGCAGGCTGACCTCAAGCTTGTATAGCTTTTATCTTTAGTCTATTTATTTTCTATCAGTCTAACTTATTTACATTTCCCTTCTCCTCTTTCTTCCCTCATGGGCACACATGTGCAGGAGTATTAAGCCCAGCCCATGCAAGCTGGTTCAGTTTCTGTCCCCCCCCCCCCCAATGGGCCCAGGTTAGTTGACTCTCTAGGTCTCCTTGTGGCGTCCTTGACCCTTCTGGCCTCCTGACTCCTTCCTGCCATTCTTCGACATGACTCCCCGAGCTCCTCCTAATGTTTGCCTGTGGCTTTCTGCATCTTTTTCTATCAGCTGCTGTGTGAGGCTTCTCAGAGGACAGTTATGCTAGGCTCCGGCCTGCAAGCAGCAAGTACTTCACTCACTCTGCCATCTTTCAAGCTCTTGAAAGTTATTTTAACACGATGCCAAGATGCCAAACAGCCATGACTTAGGAGGTACACCCCGTACTGCAAGAATTCAATTCGTTAAATGAAAGAAATGGAAAATGCGGATTCAGAAAAGGGAAAATCCTCACCTGAAATTACATGGCTTCATTTGGGGGTTTTCTCAGCTCAAAGCCCTGCGATCCCAAGGCCAGGTGGCGAGTGTACCTCATTAACTCCGTGACTTACCAGGAAGTCCTGAAACCATGGCAGTGGAGTTGCCAAGAGAAGTAGTAAAAATATTGGAGCTTGCCGGGCAGTGCTGGCTCACACCTTTAATCCCAGCACTCGGGAGGCAGAGGCAGGTGGATCTCCGTGAGTTCGAGGCCAGCCTGGTCTACAAAGTGAGTCTAGGACAGCCAGGGCTACACAGAGAGACCCTGTCTCGAAATACAAAAAAAAACAAACAAAAAAAAAAAAAAACAAAAAACTGAAGCTTGTGATACTTGTAAGCACAAAGGCCAGTGAACTGGGACTTGGGATTCATGTGTCTCTTTTGCTGTCACCTCTTCTCATATTCCCAGATGGATTCAGGTATGTCTTAAAATTCTGACTTTAGTGAATATCCAACAGTATCAACCTGCTACAACTCCACTGGAAAATAACTCATAAAAAAACACCAGTTAAGTCTGTATGTGCTAATCTGTCAACAGCATATACACGTGGATTCCTTGAGAAAATGACGTTGTAGTTGTTAACGCCTTAAAAAAAAAATCCCCTCTCATATATTAACACCCATATTGCAGTTTCTTCCCCCATCTCGACCTCCCTCCTCAACTCCCCACACCCGCTTGTCCTCCATTTCTCTTCAGAAAAGGGCAGGGATCCCATGGATATCAACCAAACACATTATATCATCAAATTGTAGTAATACTAAGCACCATCTCTCTCGTAAGGGTTGGCAAGGCAGCCCAATATGAGGAGAAGGGTCTCCAAAGAACTCAAAAAAAGTCAGAGACAGCCTCAGATACTACTCTTAGGAGTCCCGTGAAAAGACCACGGTACACAACTATGAAATTTATGAGGCCGAGTCTCCATGAGCCCTTCCGAGCCTAGGTCAGTTGATTCTGTGGTTTTTCCTCCTGGTGTCCTTTATCCCGTTGGGTCCTACTATGCCCTCCCACCTTCTGTAGGAATCCCCGAGCTCCACCTAATGTTTGGCTGTGGGTCTCTACAGCTGAGAAATGTGTCTTCATAAGACAAACTGTAAAAGTGACCTCATCAGTGCTTCCTGTCCCTTTTAGTTTGATCCTGAATAGATTTCTTTTTCTACTGAAACTTTACGGGCGTGGTCATTAGCGTCTGCTTCTCTTTGAGTCCTAGCTCCTAAAGTCCCAGCAGAATCCCCATCAGCTAACCTGACAGCGTTCTAGGTTTCCTCCAGCGTACTTTCCAAACTTTTCCACAATCTTCTACCAAGTTCTAAAGACCCAAGAGCGACATCGTTTATGTGTAACCACAAAAACAAGCCTGCTTTTCTGGCACAAACTTT
Organism: Acomys percivali; assembly: GCA_907169655.1. Taxonomy (NCBI): domain Eukaryota; kingdom Metazoa; phylum Chordata; class Mammalia; order Rodentia; family Muridae; genus Acomys; species Acomys percivali. The sequence goes on along the minus strand of OU015747.1, from coordinate 2,110,862 downwards.
CTGTATTAGTCACTTTTCTGTTCATTCTGGCAGAATAGCTGAGAGATCAATTTAACCGTAGAGAGAAGGGTCTTAGTTTGGAATTCCAGAGGGATTCCGGTCCATAAATTCCTAGACAGAACATCATGGGAGCATGTGAGAGAGGAGAGATGCTCTGATCATATCAGGCAGTCTGGAACGACGAGTGAGTATAACCCTTTAAAGCCCACTACCACAAACTGCTCCAGCCGTTCCAGTCTCTGTCCCACACGCTCCACAGCCTTCAATTCACACACGAGCCAAAGGATGGATGCTTAAAGGCACGCACCTGTGAGAAGCATTTTAGATGTAAAAACATCGCTTAATTTTCAGTTCGTCATTGGGTTGTGTTTCCTTCCTGTATTTTAGGAATTACTTTTTTATTCATTGATTTGAATATTATAACTGGTTGCGTAAAATCATCTTGACTTCTAGATAAATTTATAATATTATATTTAAAATATTAAGTTATCTTTAGTTTTCGATAATTTCATATATCTGTTATATAGTTATATGTGGTTTGTTCTGTGTACTCTCACTATACTAGCCCCTTTTACTACCTACTTGTCCATTTCCAAGACTCATGCCTTTTGGTTACGTTTTGTGACATATTTACTTTAACCAGGCACATCTGTGTGACTGTTGGATTAGACACTAGTGCCTGGTGGAGTCACAGTGTGTACATGACTGAAAGCAGTAACTCCCCTGTTGCCCAAATCTATCAGTAGGAAATAGTTCCTCAGTGAGGGAGGGGTAGGGTCCCCTGAGCCCTTCCTCTATCCTGTATGGTTGTTGATGGGCCTGATCTACTGTCCTGATGCAGTTATCTATAGTTAGTGACTTTGTGATTGTGGTGACTGTGTATTGCTCAAGCAATGGCATTTCATGCAACTTTCTGCTCTTAAAATATTTCTCTTTCTCTTACTGAGACTTGGAGGAATGCTATAAATATCTTCTTTAGGGTTGACTTCTCAGCTTTCACTTATTCTCAGTATCTTATGAAACTGTAAGTGTCTGCCTTCTTTGAAGTTTACAGGTTTCTCTGATTAAGGCAGAATGTAGCAACTGTATATGGATATAGGCATATCTATATAGTGGTTCAATTCTATGCCAGCTTAAGTGAACAATCGAATTAAGTTCCTTTCTTGGTCCTATGACCTGCCCCCAAATATGGGCTTGATGATGGGTTTGCAGTAGTAGGTATCATTTATTTCTTGTGGAAAGGGCCCTAAATTCATGCAGATGTGTTTAGTTTAATGATCAGTGAATGATTATACAATGCTTTCTTTACATGTATTTACACAGCCAACATTCTGTGAGATTGGACATTCTCCAGAGTTTGCAATGGTATCGTTTGTGTGCTCAAATACTGTGGGTTTTTTTTTTTTCTTCAATGACTTGGTCCTTTATAACTCTATCTTAGTCTTAATTTCCTACTTTGTAAAATTGTGACCAACCAGAGATGATAAACTATGGTCTCTTAGGGTTGTTTCAGGACACATGTACAGACCATAATCTTCCAGAAACCTAGTTGTATGGATTCCCATGAATGTTTTATTTCCATTTTCCTTACATTTCAAAAACACTAAAATCACGTTTTATTAGTCTGTTCATTGTTTGCTCTAACAGTATTGTTGCCTAACAGATGTGATATAGTTAACACTATTTGTTTTTGAAAACTGCCCTGGAGATAATGTTTATACCATGGAGTATGCTGGATTATGTAAAACAAAGACAACAAGATCAGTTTATGTTTCAGTGGCAGCAGTGATTGAACTTAGCGGGTAACTAAAAGAAAAGGATATAATATGAGTACGGAGCAGAAGGGCATGTCAGGAGGGAGCCAGAGAAAGTCAGAGTGAGGACTGAGAGCAGATATTGCCAACGTGTATTACTTACATGGGTAAAATTGGCAAAGAATAAATAACAGTTATTCCAAATACCACCACCCCATATAAAAGAAAAACTCTTAGATTAAGTCTCTTTACAAAGATGCCAAAAGAGTCAAACATTTTTAAAAATGTATTTTATGATACATTAGCTTTTTTTCATATAAAAGCTTGATAGATGGTTTTATATTTACTATAATTTTTAAAATTTGTTTTAAAGGACAGCATAAAGCTATGATAGAGAAATAAAAAGTGGGAAAACTTTAATTTTTGAATTAGGTATCTTTATAAAAATTGAGCTGTTTTTCTTCAAGAAGTGCTAATTTCTATATTTTTGTGGCATTGCTCTTGACAATTTTTGCTAGTGTTAATTTTGATTTGGGGTACAGTAAAGTTACTTTTCTGTTATACAGAAAGTATGTGATAGCATCTTAGCTATTATTATTTTCATTTTTCTTTATATCTCACAGTGAATTCTATACAAAAAAGCTTAAGCTAGAGTACAGATGTGGAAATAATATTATACTGCCTCACTGATTAGAACTTTAACCACTCTTCATAGTATTTGGAAAAACTTTCATGCTTCTCAGTACAGCTGCCAAAACAGTTTGGTTTAAGACTCTTCACATAAGCAAGAGGCACAAGCAACGTTTAGGTCATGTGGCATCACTGTACCTACATCAGACACATCACTTTTACAGAGGAAGATTTAGTGTCGTTTGACTTAGTTCTGACAATTGTAGTGATAGCTCTCCTGACTTTTCTATCAGTTCAGTCCTTCTTTGGCCTTTTATATTCTTATTTCCCTATGGAAGCTACAGCCTCTTGTTTTCTGAATTCTCAGAGCACCAGGACCCGTTTCCAGCCACATTTGGATTTATTGTTATAGTTCAGGGACTTGGTGGCCAGACTTCTTTCAAGGAGGGAACTATTGCCCAGACGTGAATGGTTCAATAATCAAAAAACTCAGTGCTCAATTCCTTCAGAGTCAGACTTGGCCACAGGGAGTAAATGTCACTGAGGCACTGCTGCAAATAAAGCAGACATGTACATTTAGTGTAAGAAAGTACGACAGGGAATTTTCCCCAGAGATCTTTGTTCTATTGGTTTTGCTCAATCTATTGTACTTTATTTTCTTTTGAGTCATTTTTTTCCTATTCATTCTCTTCACAGCTGTTGTTCCTTAATAAATATTTTGAATTTCTAAGTTATGTTTCAGAAAAATAGAATCCAAGAAACTTAACATTTCATGATTGGGAGTAGGAGTATTCAGAGAATCTAACAGTTAAAAAATGGTCGTGTTAAAATTACCCAGTGATAGGGAAAGTTTTCCCAAAAGAGGTCATATATTAGAAGTTGGAGAAAAGTAGATGAAAGCAGTTGTAGCGGTAATGATTTTATATGGCTAAAGCTAAATTTTGATGTACACTAAAGATAGGAAGAAAAATATCATGTAAAAGAAAGCTAGATATTCAAAGCAAATGGCTCTCTGGTTACACACAATGAGGCTCTTGTCCATTCTTGGAAGACAGGGAAGAGATGAAGGACCAAGAGCTGTCTTTCAAAGGTGACAAAAAACCCATTGAAAGCCACTTTATTACATCTAGATTAGGATGCTAATTAATAAAATGGAGACCCTGACATATAGTAAGAAAAATACCCAGGTGAGATTCTCTAATTTATTTTCCTTCAGACTCCTCTGAATATAGTAAGACTGCAGATAAGGCCTGCTTCTTTCTGTTAGAACCTTGATCGGGCTCTTTTCCAAGAATAAGTGCAGAACAATCCACATCACCCACCCCAAGTCTGTCCTAAGGGCCCTCCTAGCAATTCCTTTCATGCCTGTACTTAGGACAAAGTGATATCTACTAGCATATGAGTAAAATGTGTGTGGTAAGGGAAGAAAATAATTGTACACTAAATTAATCACAAAACACAGGAAGTAGAGACTGGCAACAATGAAGAAGTGGTATCCGGGTTTTGAATGTGAGTGATCATAGCATTCTTTCAAAAAATGCATAAAGAAGTCTGTATTGATTTGGGGGCTTTTCTCCCCAGACATTACTTAGCTGTGGAATGTCCTAAGCAATGTCGAAACTGCTACTAAGACTTCTCTAACACGTATAGGAAAATCGATGAAACATGCTGAGTCAAGTTAGATGTCAGACTTGAGCTGCTTCGTAGTGTGTGGAGATATTTAAAACCGCTCAGGGAAGTGGCCATGCTTGCAGTATTAATTCTTCAGATGTTGTTATCCATAAGAAAGCTTAACGATGTAAAGGATCAATATCTCCCAGATGTCTGGTGATATAACTAGGGTGGAGCACAGCGTGGAGGGCGTTACCCACTCCTTCTAGTAACAGTAGTAACAGGAGGACTGTCAGCACATGAAGGTCTGATGACTATGCTTCACCTGATTAAATCATAAAATAATGGAACTCCAACAGTAGTTCACTATAAAACAGAAGAGGTAAATCCAAACTTGAGCACAAGGAAACGTCAAGTAAAATTTGTTGTAGTGGGTAGTCTCAGTTCCCATGGCAACCACTAAAAAAGGGACAAACCTCTCCTCGTTCAACTCTTTCTACTGGTATGTCCCTGGAAGAAGAAAGAAGGAAACTCTAGAATTTGGTTTATGTAAGTATTAGGTTGATTTTATTTCTTAGCTGGTGGATTATCTGTGTGTGCATATACAACACAAATGCACACTCTTGGAAGACTGTCTGGGGTAAAGGCAAGGGTGAAGGCACAGGAGTGAATGAATAGTTAGGATTATATACTGAGATAGTACACATCAGTGAATAGCCACAACTGAAGGAACACCAAACAATCAAGTAGATACAAATGACCTAGCTTAACATTGATCACTCGGGCTTTCTTCTTAAACACTAAAATACTGTGAAAAAAATATTTTCATGAATAAAGAAGTAACAGTTGTAGACAGAAGAAGTATTATTAGGTCAATTATTTTGGAAGCTAGTGGGGTTAAAGAAAACTGTTGATTTATTAATATTTTATAAGCTACTGATTCAAAAACCCCAGAAGAAAGTGTTTGTTGAAAAGACCAATCTCCCACTTAGTGGAAGCTGACTTCATGGATGTCTCCATATCGAAACAGCAAGAAACTTGTTCACACAAACCCATGTTATGTGGAGAATTTAAACAGTAAACTGTCCAAACACTTAGAGAATATTTCATTTACTGAAATATGATTGCAACTAAATTTTCATCAGGTTAAGTTATCCACCTACAGCAAGAGATGGCAAGAGAGGCAGGGAAGGGCACCATTGCTGCAGGGTCCTCGGGTGTTTCTCATACCTCATCCCTTAGAAAACACATTGGAACTCAGAGATTATTGAAGTGGTTTATTTAAAATGTGGTAGATATGCTAAGTGACCGATTTTCTAGAAAATCTATAACATTAATCTAAACAGTTGAAGTATAGTCTTCACCCCTACTCATGGAAACGTCTCTTCGCAAAAGATGGAAAATACTATGGAAAACTATAACCAACCAAAATGCAGAGCTGTCTAGGCCAGTCACAACAGACACATCTACAAAGTACTCCCACATCAGGGCTCAGAGAACATTGCTGAAGAGGCGATGGAAAGATTTTAAGAAACAAAGGATCAGGGAATATGTTGTGAGATCATGCCTCTTAGTAAATCAGAAGATATACCCAGAGATTTATTTTAATGAAATTGTTTATGTATGTAGTGCCACTTTAACCACCAAAGTATGGCTTAGAACTCTGCACACTCCAGGGAAAGCCACTAAGGTACATTGTTGGCGCTGTTTCTTCACAATTAGACTTTATTATACAACCCAACTATCCTCTACAGGAGGGAAAAGAGGTTAAGGGGAACAAGAGTAAAGTTTCGGGTATCAGTTCCACCGGACGAATCTCTAGGCGTGCCCGGGCCTGCACTCTGATCCTCTCCCAGACAGAAGCAAGCTGCACCCTCGTGGTCAGAAACTGGAGCCTTCTCTCTTACCTTTCGGCCTGCCTCTCTAGGTAGATCCCCAATCCCTGGGTCTCTCCTCCGGTTCCCTCCTCCCATCAACGGTAGATTAGAAACACAATAACCCGGCTGGAGTCCTTGGTCTGTTGCCTTAATTCCGAACCCAGGACAGCTCCTCTCAGTCCATCACAATGTCCATCTCAGTGGGGTATCAAAGCCTGAGGCGTCGTAGCCCGCCAAGACTGCTTTCACCTGGGGCCAAGCCGGCCATCCTTCCACAGCACGTAACTTAGCCCTGTCCCTTTCTCAGCTGATTTTCTAATTCTGCAATAGAATGCTTGCCTCTTATTCCTATTCCAATATCAGTGATCCACCACTGCCCATTTGATGTGCTAGTAGCCTTTCTTATTTATTTCTAAAAATGAGAAACCTTATATAGCAAGAAGATCTTGCAAATAAATCACATAAACTGTTTTGACTGTTAAATATTTCGAAGATGTCGTTCACCTCTCTCTTGCTTCATGAGACAACTTGCATTGCCTTCTCAGCAGCCGTTTTGAATATCCACAAATCAACCACAGGTGAAATGCAGAGTAAAGACTCCTGTATTTCAGGGCAGCAATTACTGGTACTTGTGTTTATTCTAATAAAAGTCACTAAACTGCTGCTCAGACTTGGCACAGCTCTGATGGAAGAAATTGATTTCTTGGCAATATTTTCAATCCTTGTGCTCTATGCTGACAGCAGCTGGGTTAGAAACACACTCAGCGTTGCTCTTGTGCTTGGCAGTTATAGTTGTGACCGTGTTAATTACCATCCTGTCTTATTACACAATGGAAGCACTACATGGGACCCAGAGTGATTATAGCCTCGCCTTCTGCAGAACGACTGCAGTGGAAGCCATGAGTAATTTGTAATTAAAGAAGAAGTTCCAATCATCCTTAGTAAATATATCTTTATTCTACCATAAAATTCTATTTCCTTTTATTTTAATTAGATATTTTGCAAGTCACATAAATCTGGGAATGAAATTCTAATTTTTTTTTTTTTAATTGTTTGGCCTACAACAGTTTGGAATGAGAAAATACATCGCAGCATGACAATATTATAAAACTTTAAAATAGCAAATGCATGTTAATGCAAAATAATTTGTCTTTTCCTTTTTAATAAAGTATATTTTGCTTTTAGTTATGTCTGTATATTTGTGTCTGTGAGGAGGGACATCTATATGTGCACTCAGGTGCCCACAAAGTCCAGAAGAGGTCATCATATCTGACACTGTGTGCATTTGTATTACACAACTTGGCCGCAGAGAACTGAACATTGGTCTTCTGCAAGAGCAGTACAAACTCGTCACCACTGAACCATCTTTGTAGCTGTGGTATTTTTATATTTACAATGTATTCTCTTTAGGAGTGAATGAAGTATGACCTACAACCTAGTGAATTATAATATAGCAAATGAACACCCATGAAATCATTGTGTAGATCAAGGTGCACTGTATCAGTAAGACAGTAGCAAAAGTCAAACACTGCTCTATTACTCCACTTCCCAACGTAAGTATACCGCTGACCTTCATCCTTCTTTTAAGTCTTAAATCGAAATACAAATTGCTTCAGTACAATTGAACTCATTAAATCAAAACACAAATTTCAATATGCTCCAGTACAATTGAACTCATAGGAATGAATTAATCCAATAAATATTTTAGTTTATCTATGTTATTTGTCAGAGTGTTGCTAGAGAGACTTAACATTTCATTACAGTGAATTCATCTTCCCTAATTCAATTGCTAGAGCATTTTGTAAATTGCCTTCCATTTGGATTTTGTCCGGTTTGTGTGTTTACAACTAGTATTCACATCTACGTATCGCCACATACATGTACATACATTGATGGAGCGCATGTGTAGGAACAGAATTCCTGTTTTAATGTGTGCATATAATTCAGTTCTACTACTGTGTGCCAAAGTATCCCAGAATGGGTTAGCCCAGCTGAAAAATCTCACCGGCTTTGCCGAGCAGCTTTCCGCATCCTCGGCAGCTTTGTTGGTACCTCCCCATCTTGCGATTGATTCCCTTGCATGTCCCCGATCACTTATCTGATTGAAATGATATCGTGTATTTGCTGTCTACCCGAGAAGTCCTCTTCGTACATCTCTCCTTCAGTGCCTTGGTTTTCTTCTGGGTCGATTAGTTTTTTTTTAATGTTGTAAAGCACAGTTCTTCGTATACGTGCGTTACATTTCCCCACTATGTAGTTTATCTCTCAAGATGCTTTTTGAAGGGTTTTCTTTTTTCTTTCTTTCTTTCTTTTTTTTCTTGAGCTCAGTTTTTTTTTGTATTTTTCATATATTTTTACCTTTTTAGTAAAATTTAGTAAAATTCCGTTTAAAAGCTTTCATACTCAAAGACCCTGAAGACATTTGCTACATTATATCCTGGTTTTATCTTTTACATTTGTACCTGTTCTGAATTGATCGATATTTACATATAATATGAAGTAAAGTTAAGGTTCACTTTCCTCTAGATTTTATCCAACTATCTCAGAGGTCATTTCATTCTTCCACTTGAGTAATATTTTAACTACTTGATGTTTATGGCTTTCAACTTAAATTTTAGGATCCTTTATAAGTTAAACACACAGATAATTATAATTTTAAGGATTCTGTAAAAGTTCAGGAAGATTCATTTCTTCTTTAGTATGAAGGCCACTCCATACATAAATACGTTATATACCTGTTTTAATTTAGGTTTCCCTTAGTATTTCTTGATACCATTTTATTATTTTTTTTTGTAGACATCCTAATATGTTACTTAAATGTTATGTTTCATAACTTTGATGGATATTGCAATTAATATATTTGTTAACATTTTTATTTTCTGGTCATTTGTTCTGATATATGATGCTTCTGTAATTGATAAATTTTAAAAATTAATTTGTTAATTTTAGAACAAATTTTAAAATGTACACGAAGTCTACTTTGTATTTCTTGCGTATGGTATCATATTTTAGGACAATGTGGACCCCTGGTTAGAAGTAGAGATTTGTGAACTGGGCTTTCTATGTTTCAATTCTAGCTTTGACACATCTTGAATAGACCACTTAAACTCAGCTGTTATTTTACTAATTAAACCATCATAATATCTCCTGCCTTATAGGATCTATACTTAAGTGGATGAGCTTCCAAGGAATCTATTTAGTTATAGTTCGAAAAGCAGGAATATGACTGAGGAGACACCTCAGTTGATAAAGTGCTCACGACACAAGCAAAAAGACAGTTTTGATTCTCAGCACACATCCAAAGAGTCAGGTGCAGCGATGATCTGTAATCTCCATGCCGGGGATGCTGGCCTTGGGCTCTTCTGGTCAGCAAACCTCACAGAATCAATTACCTATAGGCCTAACAATAGAACCTGTCTCAATATACAACGTTGACAGTGACTGAGAGAAAGACACCTCGTCAATCTCTGACATTCAAAAGCACATGTATGGATAGGTACACCCATACACACATATGCACATGCACACCCATATACACATATGCACATGCTCATTAATACATATCAGACACATGTACACACAGGCACAGACACATACACATGCATGCACACACACTCAGACATATAGGCACAGAAATATACACACAAACATATACATACAGGACTACATATGTGCATTTACTTAAATAAAAAACTACTTAGTGATTATTTTAGCTTTACAGAAATGTTGCAAGAATAAATTCTATATCTGATTTCATGTATTACTAATATTTTATACTAATATGCTACATTTGTCAAGATTAATGCATAATGTGCATGTACATACATTATTAAGTAAATCCATGTATATTCATACATCATTACTAGGTAAAATCCATGTTGAGATTTATTATTTTTCAACTAATATCATGTTAGCCTTTCCCTGATTCCACCCTAGACACCACATTACATTAGTTGTCATGTTTCTTAGAGCTACTGAAGGTTGTAAAATCTTTTCAACTTTATTTTCTTGTTTTCTGCTTATCTTGGCAGCTTAAAATATTGGTAAGCTCATTCATAGGAAGGGCTTCCCTATGAATTCTGTAAATCTTTTTTTTCTTTCTTAGCCCTCGTAAAATTTTAATTCTTAAAAGCATTTAATAAAGATGTCTTAGTGCATTTGGGCTACTATAACAAATTACCATAGACAGATTACAGAAAACTGAAACGCATGGTTCACAGTTCTGGGAAGCCTGGCATGACTTGTGTAATGAGTTCCTGTTTCCAGATTCCAAGCCGGTAACTTCTTGTGGCATTATATGGCCAAGGTGCCTAAGGCAGCTTTCTGGGTTTGGGGTGGGTCTCATTTGTAAAAGTTGTTTTTATTTCCCCAGATGAGAGGATGAGAGCCAAATTCAACCTTTGCAAATACACAGCTTGGACTGAGCCCTCACATTTCTATCTAACTATCCCAAATCCTAGGCTGGAAGCTTCTAGCCTCCAAACAACCTAATATTCTACAAGCCTGGACCCTGAAGGCTTCAGCTTCCAGCTTCTGTCTGCTAACCCATGCCTAGGATGTTTTCAGCTTCTGAGACTTACTGCTGAATAAGCTCACTCTCTCTAGTTCTTTCTAAACTCTCTCTGGCTGGTTCAACTCAGCTGCCCTGGCTCAAAGCTCCTCTCCCAGCTGACTGACTTCTCTCTGCTTCTCAGTGAATTGCTCTGCTTGGAAAAACAGCCTCTGACCTCCAAGAAGTGGACTGCAGGAACTCAGCTGCTCTCAGCTGAACTGTACCAAACTGCATTGTACTCCTGAACACTACTGTATTGCCTCTGGGAACAGGCTCTCTCCCTCTCTCTCTCTCTCTCTCTCTCTCTCTCTCTCTCTCTCTCAAGTAGCTTCTCTTTCCTGTCTGTTTTCATGGACACATCCTATCTCGGACTCATTCTGTCAAATATTTCTCTTATTCATCACTTTATGTGTCCCTCAATTAGACATCACTGTTTGGGATTAAAAGTGTGTCTTGACAATATTCCAACCAGAGAAATTAAAGGTGTGCTTTCCAGCAGAGGGCTGAAGGTGTATACTAAGGGTGTGTTTGTCTTCTACCCAGATCACCCAGACCTAGGTCCTTGGATGTGGTCTAATGCCAGAGTAGTCAGCTTGCCAGATTGAAATTCATCTAGGCTCATTTATCCAGGCATTAACCCCCGTCGTGCATGCTGTGATTTCATGGCTTTCATCCTCCAACTCCTTACTTCTTAATGGCATCAGATCAACATACCACTTTGAAGGATGCACACATTTATGCACTGCATGAGAACAAGAACAGACCAAAACAGTAAAGAGAGGAAGACATTCTGAAGAGAGGCATCTTTACAGTCAGTGGACAGAAGAGCCCGAGAACACATTGCATCCACATGTGAAGTCGGAAGGTCCTGGTGTTTAGAACAAGTTCTACCAAGCTCAGGAAGAGAATATCAACAAAATCAGAGAGTGTTTCTTTTTAAAAATGTGTTTACATGAAACTATAGAATCGTTTAGCCACTCTCTCTTTGATTGCTGCCCTAAATAAAAAGGAAAGACACAGAGAGAGTGGAGAGATTATTCTAAGCCATGTAATTTGAAAACTACTTTCTTCCTTGGAATTTTTTTTCTTACTGTGGGATAAATTTAATTTCTTATTAACATGTTGCCTTGTGGATCTGTGACTCATCAAACTGAAGAATTTCGAGAAGCAGGGGAGGTTGGTTTTTTTTTTTTTTTTTAGAAAGAAGTCATATTATATCCCAATTCTGCAAACACAACCTTACCGCCCCTCAGCTACACCCCTTTGCAAACTTCTAATCATCATCCTCAGCAAGGTACAGAGAACATCCAGCACAGCGTGTTCCCGCCTGTCAATGCAAGTGTCTTTCTCCTTAGGCTTCCCAGGATCACACCTGCCACTAACTCTTATATCCTAATCTGCTGTTGCTGGTAAACAGCGATCAAGAGAGTGGTGTTGAGGACCTTTGGCTCACACTTGATGCAAGATTCTTGGAGACTCCAACTGGGAACAATCTATTTTCGCTGTTGTGGCACTGACCTTGGATTAACACCTGCTTTTGGTCCAAATAATGAGATTCTCGGGCGAAATCACACATTTTTTACCTCCTCTGATTCAAGAAATGGCAGAGGCTGGCTAGGTTATTACCAGGAAAAGCAGGGGGCATTAATTTCCAGACCGCCCCTGCTCTCCTGATAATAGCACTCTATCTTCTTGCTTCTAACTGGAGCCCAGAAAGACACCCAAGAGTTTTCAGGTTACTAAAATATCTTCAAAGCCTCCCATGAGCTCTTTTTTAGAAAAGGATTTTTAACTTATATTTGAAGAAGGCACATTTAACCTGCATTTAGACAGAATAATATTCTTCATCCATTTAATTGATCCTTTTAAATACAATTTATCTAAAGTTTATGGATTAGTTTCTTTGGCTGTCATAACAGATTACTACTTAATCTGGCACCCTAAAATTTTTACATATAATCATTATATCAAGAACATGCTGAGCTATGGATACGCTGATTATGGTTTTATCCATTACTAGTTCCCGGAGATCATTTTATAAACACTAAATTAGGTATGTAGCATGAATTTACATATGCAATAAAAGAAATAGAATGCAATAATTATCTATTAAGTAAATATATACATTTAATTGTAAAGTTAAAAACATGTAATGCATATACATTAATATATGCACATTTTACACCTATCTTTTATTGACATTTTGTTGTATTAATTATAAATAGTATCACTCATTTAAAGGTTCAGGAAGATAAATGCTCTTGAAAAATTTTAAATGTTTATGCCTTTAGTTAAGTGAATTTATATGTGTTTTTCTCCATATGTGTGTATGTGTTGAAGTACCTATAGGAACCAAATGCATGGGGTCCCTGGATCCTGAGCTACAGATGGTGCTGAGCCACTCCCTGTGGGTGCTGGGAACTGAGTGGATTATCTATCTCTCCACCAGAGCGGTACCTGTGTTAACCTGACCTGATGAGACAGTTCTGCAGTTCCAGGATATATATATACACTTTACAGTGTTTTCTAGCCCAAATTATGACATGACTAGCAGCACAAAACTGAAGATGTGAAGAAAATACCAGTAATGCCAAATGCAAATATTAGGCAGGTGAACTTTTGATGTTTGTTATTCACTTTTATCTTTCTGGTTATGTGACATTTAAGAATGTTCCTTTCTTTCATGTACTAACAGAGTTAACTCACTTCTTGCATGTATACAACCACCCTTCGAAATCTCTACATATTCTCACTAATTTGCAATTTTTGCAACTTAGTAGACTCATTATGTCTACTTGGTGCTTTCCATATTTGCACAGGTGTGGAGTCATCCACAGGCCATAGAAAGCTACTAGTGTCCACATTCCCTAAAAGACGAACCTGTGTGATCTGTCTCCCCAGAGTTTCATTTTGCGCCTAGGAAGTTAATGTTAAAGGTTGAAGGGGACCTGAGACACCCCTTCACCTGGCACTTTTCTTCTTGGCTCTAGAAAATCATGCTCAGCAGAGTTGCTTATAAACAACCAAAGCTTAATGTTCACAGTCCTTAAAGTGGTAGGTGTGAGGTCAGGATGTCAGCACATCCGCTGTCTACTGAAATATGTGGTTCGTGGGTCCTCATATGCTAAAAGAAACATAACAATTTTTGGATCTTCTTTTATAAGGGCACAAATTATTTTCATAAAGTCTTTGATTACTTTGAAAGGCTCAGTGTCCAAGTAGCATCGCATTGAGAATTAGCTTTTGCTATTGTTTGAATGCAAGTTGGAACCCCAAGGGCACAAGTGTTGAGAAGTTGCTCTCTTGTTACTGATGCTGTCTTAGAAGGTTGTGAGCAGAGACTTACTAGAGGCAGTCACATCACTGGGTATGCCTTGAGGGTGATCACCCAGTTCTGCTTCTTGACTGGTGATGGCATGATTAGCTCCAAGCCTTGTGCCACCATGCTTCTTGGCAGGCACGTGGTTCCAGCACTGAGAAAGGTAACTAATATAGGTTTCAATCTGTAAATTTTTAATAAAAAGAGACATCTAGATCATAGAATTCTTTTCCTGCCCCCCCCAAATCCCTGTCCTTTTTGTATTGAAAGAAAAATTGTTCCCATGTCAATAGCTCCAGACTCATAGCTAATAGGTCTAAACTATAATTCTTCCAAATGAATGTGAACACACATTTGCTTAAACAGATTAATTGAACACCCCTATAGTTATGAACTTGTGTAATCAAACAAATTATGTGCCTCCCAAATTAGATGCTGATGCCGGCATAAGACAGGCAGTCACGTTCTAAAAAAGAAGAAATATGAAAGCAGGGAGAATATGACCAGACTGGAAAACAATCTTTGACTTGATGCTTTCCCCTTCAGACTTCTGTTGCTACCTTCTATACTCACTGGGTGCCTGTAGATTTTCTGGATGGCAGTGGGTTTGTGAATGATCTGAGAAGCTCCACTTTCAGTGGACTGGGCAGCTCCAGCGTTGTGTTAGGCCCTGTCCTGGCTTCCCTTCATGTATTTCTCTACAGCATCTGTCATTGTGTGTCCCTGATGTGTGCCTGTGCATCTTCAGTGCTGGAATCATCTGCTGATGTTTTTACACAGTGGGTCTGGGGCCTTCTCTACCCTTGCCCAGTACCTGGGTATGTTGTCTAAACAAGGCACTGCCTGGGTGTGGTGTCTCTATGGTTACTGCTGGGCACTGCC
>OU015747.1:2055878-2075237 GCA_907169655.1 Acomys percivali | reverse complement strand
AGCAGGTAACTATGGATTAAGGTAACCTGGAGCACATGGCCAAGAGCAGCTTACTCTGAGAATCGGCCTGATGAAGCAGCCCAAGAGGACCATGTGCAGGTATTTATGGGGATTTGGGATGCGAAGTAGACAAGATTGCTTAGAGGGTTAATATCTGACCAGCTCCACAGTTTTAGGGCTTTTTGATAAACCTAACAAGTTTCTTTGTCTTTTATTTATAAATTATCAGATTAGGGAATAAGTGCTCCCATATTAATAATCAGCACTAATTAATATTAACAGAATAATTAATTACCTTTAGATGTACCTTAATAATTATAAGAATCAATATTAAATATTAATGATTCCACTACAGGAAGAATGTTTTCTGATTTTCAGAATCTTACCTGATAGTTTAGGGTCCATGTTCTGAAAATTAAACAAGGCTAACATTTTTGTTTTGTAAGCAATAGCAAAGAGATACTCAGCAATCTCACTAAGGGTTCAGGGGAAAGGAATGACAATTTAAAGGTGAGAACACACCGTCACCCTAACTATGGGTTTATTTTCTGTATTTCTCTTACTATTTGTATTGCCTTGTTGTTGGCAATTTGACTTTGGTTAGAAATAGCTAAGGTCAAGATCATGTTGAATACTCCCCAGGGGACAGTAAAGACAAATGACCATGACACAAGGATTACAAACTTTTGACAAGAAAAATAAACAGCTTCTATATATGCAACGTTCTTTGATTCACGATATATAATTGGCTAAAATAATGTGACATACTTTCTATAGGTGCCTGTATTTATTTGGAAAGTGTTGAAGATTGATGTTAATCCTTCAAATTGTCTAATCAAGTTGCACAAGTCACCCCCTTTGCCTCTCCCTTTAGAGACGTAAAATAGGAAATTTAATATTAGAAAACGACTTTAAAAATTTTTTAAATTTTATTAATTTTTTCAGATTACGACTCAATTGTTATCCCATCACTTGTATAGAAAACGACTTTTAAAGCAATGATCAGAAAATACGCTGGCAATGAGAACATTGAGGATGATCTCATTTTTCCAATGCTCAGGAAAAAAATCCTGGTACGTGGCATACGTTCGCATCAGTCACGCTGTGCTCGGGATGAAAGCTGCAATTGTACCTCAAAACAAAAATAAACAAAAAAAAACCCCACCATGTATCTATACCTATTTCAAGTGTCCGAGCTATAAAGATCTGAAGTCTCCCCCAATTTTAAATTTTCCCATCGTGTAGTAGGAATAGAAGCTGTCAGTTGAATAATTACATGCCCAATCACCATTACAGTGTCAGGATCAGTCCCAAAGCAGTCATGGGTTCAATACACACATCAAATCTCTAAACCAGCCATTGCTTTAGTAGCTGAGTAGTTGCACAAAAGCTCATGCTGAAATGGAACTGAACTGGTCCCATTTGTGTCCTTTGCTACTGTCTGTTAAGAGCCATCTTTCACCTCACTGGTAGCTTCTCAGCATGCTGTTGGTAGATGTTCACAGTCTCAATAATAGGCAGCATACTGATGGAGAATCTGAGTGAGAATAAATTAAGTAACACTGCTTTTCACTACAAAATATAAAGATGAAACTACATGCCTTTGAGCTTTAATAATACCTCCCCATACTTAACAAATATGTTAAATATCTGTCCCTGACATAATATTTAACAATTTTACTCAATATAAATGCATTTATGTTGTATGGGCTTTAATTAATTTGTTGTAAAACATGTTGTCAAAAGGTACACAAGTCGCTAAGTGTTTGGCCTTTGAAGGCAGACTACCTCACTTTGCAGGATAGCTTTGTTACTGTAACACATGACATTGAACAAAAGAAAAACGGTGTACCTTTCCTGTGATGGTGCTGCCCTCTTGTAGAGGAGGGTGGTCATGAAGATTGGCTCAGCAGACACAGAGTGCTTCATTGAGCAGCTGCACAGCATACATGGAGCTTGCTATTTCCATTGCTTAATTGTCATAAATCACCTTTGAGGTTAAAGTTTTTCATTTAGCCATTTCCATTTTTCTATTCCCACCCTTGATTATTTATATTAGTGTGTTTCTCTTTGTTTTAAATTTTTTTAACCGTGTGTGTGTGTGTGTGTGTGTGTGTGTGTGTGTGTGTGTGTGTGTGATTTTTTGACATAGTTGGCATGGTGCTTAGAGTACCAACAATGTTACAGAAATTCAAACAACATCAAGAATTATGACCATCTGACATACTGTTTTAGGTATTAAGAAGGACAGAAAACTCTAGCATGTGTCTTTCCTTTGCTAGTTTTAACACATAACGAAATGTAAACATCCAAATTATTTGTTATGTACAATGTGTCTTAGTAGTGCTTTCATATTTGTGCTTTTCATACATTGACAAGGGACAGACTGGTTAACATTGGAACCATTCCAGGAGCTTTTTGTAGGAGATAGCATTTGTGATTAGAGTGACTAACAAGCATGAGATGGAAAGTTAGAGTTAGTAAAGAGGGTCATGCTACTGAGATCAAACAATAGGGGAAGGTCACAGTGTGACGATGGGATGCTCTTTTAAATATTTTATTTTTTAACCTTTTAAGGTATGTAATACTTTTCTACAAAGCAAAGCAAGCAATATGTGCATTTTTATTCTTAGTTTTAAATTAATTGTGACATATAAATTGTACTTGAAAAAAACACTACTTCAGCACTGTATTGTTGGTACAATGATTCATCTAATGTTGCAATTTACATAGAACACAATCCACTTTACCAGACTTAGAAATATCTAGTCTTCTGATAATGTAGATACATTCACGCATATAGGCATGCCTAATTATATTTGTATACTTTGATGCAGTTTATACAGTGTTTAGTAGAGTTTTTGAATATCTTTTTGTGAATCTATCCCTACAGTCTTTTGGTATGCGCTCATACATTTGAACGTACAAGCATAGGAAGGCCAAAAGAAAACCTGCAGTGTCGCCTCATGAACACAATTCAGCTCCTTTGAGGTTGGATGTTTTAGCTTAGCAGGTCACCAATTAGGATATAGAGGGGCTAGTAAGCATGTCCTAGGAATTCTGTGTTTGGATCCTCAACCCCAAAGTTATAAGTATGTGCCACAATGCTGGAATATTTTTTCAATCAATCAATCAACCAATCAATCAATCGATCAATTCACTTTTCATCCTGCTCTTAGCCCTATTCCTCCTCACCTCCCAGACCTACACTCCCTCCATCTCTGCCCTCCCCTCTCCCCTGTTCCTTAGAAAAGGGGAGCTTCCCTTTCCATCCAGCCCAGCTCATCAGCTCAGATATGAGAGCATCCCCTTCCCTTGTGGCCTGGCAAGGCAGTCCCACCAGGGGGAAGTAATCTAAAAGCTGGCAATAGATTCCATGTCACAGACAGCCCTGGTTCCCTTACTAGAGGATCCACAGGAAGCCTGAGCTGCCAATTGGCTACATCTGTGTAGGGGCCTAGGTCCAGTCCATGCAAAGTCCTTGGTTGGTGCCTCAGTCCCAGCAACCCCTCTGGGCCCTGGTTAGTTGGTTCTGTTGGTCTTCTTGTGGAGCTCCTGTCATCTCCAGGTCATTTTCTCCCCCACCCCTTTTCCACAAGGCTCATTATGCATCTTCTAACGTTCTGTGAGCCTCAGTATGAGAAAACATACTGTTTACCTCACGAACACAATTCAGCTCAATTGAGGTTGGACTTGTTAGCTTAGAGTCAGAAGTCACCTATTAGGATAAAGAGGTTAGTCAGCAAGCCCTAGGATCCCTGGGTCTGTCTCCTCAATAAGATTACAAAGTATGTGCCATAATGCAGGAATATTTTGTAAAGTTTTAATGAATTGTAATGTATTCAGATTACACCTCAATTGTTATCACCTCCCTTGAGAATCTTCCCATTCCCACCCATGCTCCATCTTCTGCCCTATTCCCCTTCCCTAGACCTCTGACAGAAGGGGACCATTTCCCACACCATATGACCCATCAGGCCTCATCTGGATAGCCTGCTTCCCCTTCCTCTGTGTGCCCACCAGGCCTCCTCATCAATGTGAAGTGATCAAATCAGGGGCACCAGAGTTCATATCAGAGGCAGTCTCCACTCTCTCCACAATGAGCTGCCTATCGACTATATCCGAACAGAGGGTGTCTAGGTTTGCTGCATGCATTGCCCTTGGTTGGTGCAACAGTTTGTTCAGGCCCACCTGGTTTCAGATCTGGCAGCCTTGATGGTTTCCTTGTGGGTCTCCTGAACCCTCTGGGTCCTTCCTTTCTCCCATTTTTCTATATTACTCTCACCTGGAGTTCAGAAGCAAGTCCCAGCATCTGTCCCAATTCCCCACTGGGTAGAGTTTCTTAGAGGACACCTATGTTGGGCTAATATCTACTTGTAAGTGAGTATATACCATGCATGTCTTTCTGGGTCTGTGTTATCTCACTCAGGATGATCATTTCTAGTTCCATCCATTTGCCTGCAAATTTCAAGATTTCCTTGTTTTTAATAGCTGAGTAGTACTCTGTTGTGTAAATGTACCACAATTTCTTTATCTAATTTTCAGTTGAGGGACATCTAGGTTGTTTCCAGTTTCTGGCTATTATGCATAAAGCTTCTATGATCATAGTTGAGCAAATGTCCTTGTTGTATTGTGGAACATCTTTCAGGTATATGCCCAGGAGTGGTATGGCTGGGTCTTGAGGTAGCAGTATTGCCAATTTTCTGAAAAAGTGCCAGATTGATTTCCGAAGTGGTCATACAAGATTGTACGCCCTTGTGTAGTGAGCATTGGGTGTGTGTCTGGGGGTGGGGGAGAAAGACAGAGAGACAGAGGAAGACACAACACACACACACACACAGAGACAGAGAGAGACAGAGACAGAGACACAGAGAGAGACACACAGACAGACAGACAGACAGACAGAGACAGAGACAGAGAGAGAGACACAGACAGACAGACAGACAGACAGACAGACAGACAGACAGAGACAGAGACAGAGAGAGAGACACAGACAGACAGACAGACAGACAGACAGATAGATGGGCAAAGAGGAAGAACATGGGTATGTGTGAGATTATTGTGCTTCATTACTTAGTTAAACATATTCACTGCAAAAATAAGAGCAACATAGAAGTTTGTACTTGTTAAAAAAAAGATTGCACTCCCACTATCAATGGAGAAATGTACCCCTTTTTTTCCACATCCTTGCTAGCATGTACTGTCACTTGAAATTTTTATCTTAGCCATTCTGATATGTGTAAGATGGAGGAATCTCAGATTCATTTTGATTTGCATTTCTCTTATAACTAAGGACATTGAGCATTTCTTTAGGTGTTTCTCAGCCATTTGATGTTCCTCTGTTGAGAATTCTGTTTAGCTCTGTACCCCATTTTGAAATTGGATTGTTTGGTTTGGTGGTGTTTATTTTCCTGAGTTCTTTATATATTTTGGATATTAGCCCTCTGTCAGATGTAGGGTTGGTGAAAATCTCCTAGTCATTTGAAGGCTGTCATTTTGTTCTTTTGACAGTGTCATTTGCCCTACAGAAGCTTGTCAGCTTTGTGATGTCCCATTTATTAACTGTTGATTGTAGAGCCTGAGCTATTGGTATTCTGTTCAGGAAGTTGTCTCTTGTGCCAATGAGTTCAAGGCTCTTCTCCACTTTTTTTCAGATTTAATGTGTCTGGTTTTATACTGAGGTATTTAATCTACTTGCACTTTAGTTTTTGAGAGTGATAAATATGGATCTATTTGCATTTTCTACATATAGATATCCGTTGAGACCAGCACGATTTGTTGACAAAGCTATTTTTTCCATTATATAGATTTGGCTTCTTCGTAAAAAATCAAGTGTTTATTTTTTTTTGGTTTTATTTCTGAGTCTTCGATTCTATTCTATTGATCAACCAGCCTATTTGTATGCCAGTATCATGCTGTTTTTATTACTGTTGCTCTATAGTACAGCTTGAGATTGGGGATGAAGATTCCCCCGGATGATTTTTTTTATTATACAGGATCATTTTAACTATTCTTAGTTTTTTTTTGTTTTTCCATATGAAGATGAGAATTGATCTTTCTATATCTGTAAAGAATTGTGTGGGAATTTTGATAGGGGTTGCATTGAATCTGTAGATTGCTTTTGATACGATGGCTATTTTTACTATGTTGATCTTCCTGATCCATGAGCATGGGTGATCTTTCTATCTTTGGATATATTTTTCAACTTCTCTTTAGGTGGATGCTTGAGATGAAACTCAGGCACCTGTGCTTTCAAAGCAAGCACAGTACAGACTAAACCAATCCTCCAGCATGTTTGTTTGATTTTTATGTGATGATCTTGAATGCTGAAATTAAGCTATTCTTATATTATTTCTATTCACTTACATATAGATTTATACCACAAATTCTCTTGTTCCCTTTGAACACTGTCTAGAACCCTTAGGATGATTTTGATAAAATGGGCCTCCTTGTTATGTTCTGTATCACCAGAGGGGTGTGTGTTAGTATTAACACGAGAGCTATAACATGATTGTGCATTGGTGTAACATTTTTCAAAATTCTTCTGTTTTGAGTTTCCAAGCCTCTTCAAAGTATGAATTCATGGTTTTATTAAAACTTGGAAATAATTTTTCATCAAATAAAAATTTTCACATCCTCTCTCTCCTTTCTTCAGGGTCTGTAATCACACATATACGTGCATTTGCAAGTTGTCCCATATTTCACTGCATTCTTCTGTGTTTTTGTAGGTTTTGATTTGCCATCTCCACACTCACTGATTCTTGCAATGTCTGACTTTTCAGGCACTATCACCAAGTATGCTTAATTCCACACATTTTATTTTACTTCATTCATTAATTGCAATGGCAGGGATTGGAATCAAGAGACTTCTGGAGATTAAGCAAATACTAAGGCACATTTCAGCCTAGTATTTTATAATAGAAATGTGTTCTCATGTGAAAACATATGATGTTTTTGTAGTATATTTTGACCATATTTTCCCTCACCTAACGTCTCTCATATCCCTTTCTTGATTAATTTCTTTCTACTTTGTTGTATTCCTGGCAACTTTTGACTGGGTGTTCAGTATGGTGAGTATTTATCATTACTTAACACTGTGTATGCTCCTGATTTATAAAAGGGGTTGACATTGTTCTGTGCCATTATCAGTTGACTTGGAAATGGTTTCCTGCTCACTGAATCTCATTTCAAAACTTAGGCAGAATCAGTGTCGTATCTGCTCCCTTATGGCTGATTTGGCCAGATTATTAAGAAACAACTTCTGATCTGCCTACATAAGATACTGCTTAAATTCTGAGGTTTCCAGAAATTTTGGCTGGTAAGAATGGAACTATTGCAAGCCTCCTCTCAGCTCTGGTTATTTCCTCTAATGCTTTAGGATGATCATTTTCCAGACTTCAGGTAATTTAATTACATGCATGGGCTGTTGACTACTTAGCTGGAGTTCTCCAGGAGAAAGTGGTCCGAATCTCTGTAACTCTCCTTATGTAGTACTACGGCTACATCCTACTCTGGCCTTATTAAAAAAAAGTCTTGCTATTGTTGTTTATTTCCTTTCCAGCCTGTCTTAGATTGCCACTGGCTTTAGATGAGAGGGGAAAAAAAAATCTGGATTTCTTCAGGTTCGTCTTGGCCACTAGTAAAATTCTGTTTTGCTTTTGTTTTCAAAATGATCTTGAACTCTTTAAATGAAGATTTATTTTTTTAATTTCTATTTTATTTTTTATATTAAAAATATTTTTATAAATGTGACAAATAGAGCATAAAATTTGTCATCTGAACTTTTACTTATACAATTGTCCTGTTAATTTCATTTACTTACATTTATCCCATGTAACCTGCTTGCTTTCCATTTCCAATTTTCTGAACTTTGCAAACCTGAAACCACAGCGCCCTACTTCATTTCAACCCCCTGGAAACCTTATTTATTTATTTATTTATTTTTTTATCTCTGTGAACATAACTGCTCTAGTTGCTTCATAGAAGTGGAATCTTCATCTTTTTTTTTTTTTTAATGCAACACAATGTCATTGAAGTATAAACATTCATTTACTCTTAGAAAAGAGGCAATGAATTTGAAAGACAGAAATGAGTACCAGAGTCCGTGCAAGTGGAACAGCAAAACAGTTCTAGAACTCATGGAATGTGGCCCACTGGTTAGCAAACCCACGATGGTGTGTCTCAGTGAGGCATAACCCTGAGAACTGCGTGTCCTGAGGACTTCATGCTGTTATGGAGCATAGCTCTGCTTGTTACCTTTTGCAGCCTTTATAATCTCCTTAATATGTGAATTGTGTGAGCACTATAAAGGGGGCTTCCAGCCCCTCACTGGGCAGTGTCATTGGCATACTCAATAACAATGCTTGATCTCTCACAGGCATTGCTGTTGGGGCAGATTAATGATTCAACCACCATCTCTGAAAACAACTTGCACATGTAGATTGTTAACAATGATCATTACCCTTAGAAAGAATGTGGAAAAATAGATTGTTCAACAAGGTTAGGTAAAGATGTTTTTTGCCGGTGGCTCTAACATAGATAATCTTAGGGAATGGCTCTGATGTAGAAAGTCTTAGGGAAAAATCGATTTTTAGCAAGGTAAGGTAAAGATGTTTTTGCTGTTGGTCCTGATGCAGGAAATCTTAGGGGACAATTGAAGTTAAGAGAAAGTACACTCTTATTAGTAAAGCTGGGGACGTTTTGAGGTTGGCAAAGCAAGAACAATGCCCCATAGCAGCACAGGTTGACTTGACTCTCTCAAGCTGGGCTGGTGACTGAGATGACGGTTGATTTCCTTATTCTGTTTTTCTGCCTTCAGCTTCCTCATATGATTTAATAAATCATATTAATGAGTAGATGAGCACCTTTAGGACTTAAGGTAGAAATGGCTGATTATTTTTATATGGGAGTTTAGATTTGTGATTCTTTTAAGATCTTTATAAGATTACCTCTTAAGATAATTGATTCCTTCTTTGTAACCGCAAACTGCAGCCTGCCAGTAAAGAAAAGCTGGCTGAGAAATTACCTTGCTTGCTTACACTCTGTTAATATGCAACAAGTTGCTTATGTGCAAAGGTATGTGGGTTCTCATAAATAACTTGTTATTCATGTTTGTTCCTTACCCATAACACGTAAGACATTTGATCATGTGAAGGCATTGGGGAACATGCTTTTCTTATGTATATCCATTGTAATAATTTATTTATATATAGAGAGAATGTAAACACGTTGTGATTTTTGTACTGCTTGTAAGATTTCGTTGGGGTATATAAACTGTGTGAAGATGGTTAAGGAGAAGAAGAAGGAAAGGGATAAGAAAATGGATAAGAATAAGGATGAAAATAAGAAGATAATAATGAAAAGAAGAACAAGCAGCTTGTTAAAACCTACCTGCTGGAGTCTGTCTTACATTGTGGTCTAGTGTAAGTGTGTGTGTATGTGTGTGTGTGTGTGTGTGTGTGTGTGTGTGTGTAAGGTTCTTTTCTCTCTTTCTTTCCCTTTCTTTTTTAGACACTTGCCACCATCAGTGGAAGCTATTGCCGGAAACTATCAGTTCCGGCCTAGAAGGTCACCCTCAGAGAAAGTCTACGGGGTCCCCAGCCAGCCACTGGATTCACGCCCCACCTCAGTTTTCCCCAGTTGATGTTGAAGTTGGACTTTGACTAATGAGAGATATAAAAGAGGGCTTCGGGGAAGGAAAGAGGAGAAAATTACATAATCGCCTAAACAAACAAACAAACGCAAAAATTCTCATTTGCCTTTTCTCATTCTCGGTCATTGTTCAACATGATGGCATTTAGTTCCCACATATTTGTGAAAACTTGTTACTGACTCCTAGTTTTATTTCATTGTGGCTAAAAAAGACAGTTTGCATGATTTTTAACCTTCTAATATTTGTTAAGGCACTTGGACATAATGAGTACTCAGTAGAATGTGCACTCTAGGACAGTCTGTATTCTTGTGATGTTTGGTGAACAGCAACACTGTTATCTTGTTCCATCAAAATATAGAATGCGAATGCTGTAAATTTAGATGAAGTGTATTCAAGCATATGTGACACAGAATTAAATAGAGGAAATGCCAAAATAAATGTTTTGAACATATAAAATATTATCATCTCAAAGCTCCGTTAGGTGTCTCTGACAGACAAAACGGTGTAGCTGATCGAGAGCAGGGAAGGTTTTCAGGAGGCCCTGGTGGCTGCCAGCAACAAGCTTGTAGTTGTGGACTTTTCTGCCATGTGGTGTGGACCTGGTAAAATGATCAAGCCCTTCTTTGATTCCCTCTCTGAAAAATATTCCAGTGTGGTATTCCTTGAAGCAGACGCGCATGATTGACAGAATGTTGCTGTGGACTGTGAAGTCAAATGCATGCCAACTTTCCAGTTTTATAAAAAGGGTCAAAAGGTGGGTGAATTCTCTGGCACTAAGAAGGAAAAGATTGAGGCCACTATTACTGAGTTGGTCTAATCAGGCCCTGAAAAGCTTAACCAGCCAGCAGCTGTTTAAATCCTGTAACTTTATTAGTTGTTGACCTTAAGGCCTGGGCTGTTGGTGTTCTGTTCAGGAAGTTGTCTCCAGTGCCAATGTGTTCCAGGCTCTTCTCCACTTTTTCTTCTAACTGATTTAGTGTTTCTGGTTTTATGTTGAGGTCTTTAATCCACTAGGACTTGAGTTTTGTGCAACGTGACAAATATGGGTCCAATTGCATTTTTCTACATGTAGACATCCAGTTAAACCAGCACCATTTGTTGAATGTGCTATCCTTTTCCCACTGAATAGATTTGGCTTCTTTGTCAAAAATCAAGTGACCATATGTGTGTGGATTCATTTCTGGGTCTTCGATTCGATTCCACTGATCAACCTATTGATCAATTCCATTGAACAAGCCTATTGCTGTGCCAGTACCATGCTGTTTTAATTACTGTTGCTCTATAGTACAGCTTGAGATGGGGTATGGAAATTCCTCCGGAGAATCTTTTATCATATAGGATTGTTTTTGCTATTCTGGGGTTTTTGTTTTTCCATATGAAGTTGAGAATTGATCTTACATGTCTTTAAAATATTTTGTAGGTATTTTGATAGGGATTGCATTGAATCTGTAAATTGCTTTTGGTAAGATGGCCATTTTTACTATGTTAATTCTCCCGATCAGCAAACAAGGGAGATCCCTCCATCTTCTGATGTCATCTTCAATCTCTTTCTTAAGAGACTTAAAGTTTTTTTCAAACAAATCCTTCACTTGCTTGGTTAATGGGACCTCATGAGGCTGAGAAGCTTCTGTAAGGCTGGAGACACTGTCAACAGAATAAAGCAACAGCCTATAGACTGGGAAAAGATCTTCACCAACCCTACATCTGACAAAGGTCTAATATCCAAAATATATAAAGAAATCAAGAAATTAAACACCACCAAACCAAATAACCAATTGAGAAATGGGGCTCAGAACTAAACAAAGAATTCTCAACAGAGGAATATCAAATGGCTGAGAAACACCTAAAGAAATGCTCAACTTCTTTAGTCGTCAGAGAATGCAAATCAAAAAAGACTCTGAAATTCCATCTTACACCCATCAGAATGGCTAAGATCAAAAATTCAAGTGACACCACATGCTGGTGAGGATGTGGAGAAAGAGGAACACTTCTTCATTGCTGGTGGGAATGCAAACTTGTACAATCACCTTGGAAATCTATCTGGTGTTTTCTCAGAAAACTGGGAATAGAGCTTCCTCAAGACCGAACTTGAATATACCCAGAAAATGCTCCACCACACAACAAGGACATATGCTCAACCATGTTCATAGCAGCCTTATGCATAATGGTCAGAACCTGGAAACAGCCTAAATGTCCCACAGTTGAAGAATGGATAAAGAAACTGTGGTACATTTACACTATGGAATACTACTCAGCTATAAAAAAACAAGGAATTACCAAAATTTGTGGACAAATGGATTGGACTAGAAATGATGATACTGAGTGAGTTAACCCAGACTCAGAAAGACTCACATGGTATATCTCACTTATAGTTGGGCGCTAGCCAAAAAGGCACGTCCTACGAAAGTCTTCACTTACCTGGAGATTGGGATAAATGTGAGGACATCATCTTATATATCCATCCAGTAGATTCTAAAGGCTTCCTGTTGTTGGCTGGCACTTACTTTCCAACATCTACTGCTGTTCCTCTCCAGGAACCAGTCATGCCCTTTACATTTTAATTATGTTTATTTATTGTGTGTATGTGTATGGGCGTACATGTGCCATGGTGAACTTATAAAGGTCAGAGGACAATTTGCAGGAATATTTTCTCTCCTTCCACTATGTGGGTCCAGTGGATTGAATGCAGGTTATCTGGCCTGGAAGCAGGTGATTTAACCCACTGAGACACCTTGTGACTTTCATCATGTCTTTTTATAACAATAATTGTTTCCCATAAATGTTTACATTCAATATAATTCAAATTCTAAATGGAGCCCTATGCTTACTATTTGTCCATTAGAGTAACTATTTTTCCATATTTCTACTACAGAAATATTACTTTCCTGAACTGCACATGACAAGCTGTAATTATTTTTCATGGTTGCTTAAACTCACCTCAAGTCTCCTGTTTTTTCTCTAAAACACGTGGGTTAATAATTAAGTCTTTATAACTGCCTTCATAATAAAACAATCATGTTTTAATAATCTCTCCACATACTTTATATATATGTCTTTATCTTAGAAGACCTAATAAATGCTAGTAAGACAGGAGGCCAGTGCTATTAAACCACACAATTAAATTTATGCCACTCATTCTTTCTACCTCAATACACCGATACCCTCTCCCTCTTACGTGAGGCTACAGTTACAGACAGGAAGATGAAAATACAAGGGTATTACAACTTTGGCGGGCAACTTCAAAATAACAGCAGCAACCGAGTAATGGAGTTTTGTCCAAGGTAAAGAGTGATTGCAGAAGGATTTGGAAAAGTGTTCAAGCCGAGTTAAGCCCCAGGTAAGTTTCTGCAGTTCAGATGCAGGGCATTGTGGGAAGAAACTCTTCCAGCACAGAGAGAATCAAGTGTATCCTGTGCCGCTTCTCCAGGTTTCTCCTGGGCTATCCCTAGACAGTTGGTTTATTGCTTATGGCACCTAACGGAAATGCTGGGGTTGGCTTTTATCCCCTGGAAGGCATTTTTTCTTCTCACTCTTCATGGCCATTTCCTCTTCTCCGTTTCATCACAAATCAACACCCCCCCTCTGTCTTCCCCATCTCTCTTTTAATCTTTAATTTTAGTTTTTTACATATACATTTTTATTATTGCACATATATACAATAAACTGCCTACAGCAAGAAGAACCATGACACAATCGGGAATTATATAAATGTTACATTCTCAGTGTTTTGGCTATTTTTATTTCACAGCCTTGAAGAAAATATCTTTCCTATCTTGGTGAGTCTAAAATTCCGAATGTAAATCAATATCTATCATATCTTATCATTATCGACTTAAAACATCAATCTGGACCTAAAAACATCTTAACCCATAAACAACTAAGCTTAATTATAAAACCAAACTACTTGGTCTTCAACCCCATCAGAGACTTGAGAATGATTGGTCAAGGCATCTTTGCTATTCACTGATATCACCTTAGTAGTAAAGATTTAAGCATAAAATGTCGAATTCCTGGGGTCTTTGATGGCTCAGTTTATTTTTACTGATTATCATTTCTGCCTCAGAAGTTTGTCCCTCGGATACATTCTCTTAGAGAAGCCATCTAGTTCCCCATAAATATAAGAATCTTAGATGGTTTTTAGGACATCAAACCAAAAGTACTCAGGCATCTCTGTTACAATTCATAAAACAGCTTCCTTAAGTCAAGGAGGAAGCAGGAAGCCAGTGAAAAGGCTTAAGTAGGGAGGACTTCAGGGACTGAAGAGACGATGGGTTTGTGAGACAAAGGCCAATTAAAAGAAAGAGGGGTCGAAGAGGCCACAGGAAAATCTGCCACCTGGTAACCAGGTGAGCAAATCTCTTAAGCACGAATCACATGCTTCTGAGGATGTATTTTAAATTAAGTGAATCGTCTATGTGTAAACACGTCTTACCTGAATGTGTACGCGTGCACCATGTGCTTGCCAGGTGACATGGAGACTGGGAGAGGGTGTCAGAAAACCTGGACCTGGACTTACAGATGCTTGTCCGACACCATATGGATGCTGGGAAACAAATCCCAGCCCTCAGGGAGGTCATCAAATAACCTTAGCCTCTGAACTCTCGTTCCAGTACCCGTCAACCATTTAAAAAATGTATTTATTGAAAGAAAAAAATAATTTGATGGGAAATACCCTCTCAAGGCTAGTAAAAGCTGCTCCCAGAATCAATGGGTTATGACACAGACACAGCTTCTTCTAAGAGAAAAACAGTAAAGCAACTCTGGAGAGAGGAGCCGATCAGGATGGAGAAAAACACAAGTTTGGGGCTTTTGTCTTGGTTCCCCAAGTATTGATTCTTTTTAGACTTCAGCTGAAACCCTGCTCTTCGCTTTCTGCAGGATGATTGTTTCCCCACAGTTCCTCCTCCTATGTAGCGGCATGTTCATTTCTCCACAATTTCTCCTCCTATGTAAGGCAGAAGCTCCTTACGCAAGGTGGGAGCGTCTGGACCGTTGGTTTGCTGTCTCTTATCTGAATCGTGCTGGAGACTGTAGGACCCTCCAAGCTCATTGGTTTTGGCTCTCTTTGTCCACCAGATGTTGCAGCATCCTCTGAGTCTGCATCTCCTGCACTGACACACGTGCCTGCCCAGAGAGCAGATTGGTGTCAGTCCCTGCCTACCCTCTTCTTCTGATCTCTACATTAGCCTTAGGTTCTTACAGCTTTGGTAATTCTACACAAGTCCACGTGACTGCAAGGAAGTGAAGTAAATAAATCTTCTGATTTCTAGTAGAGAGGAACCTAAAAAATTCCCCACAAATACTTTTAAGACAGCATGATGTAAAAATCTAAAGATAAATTAAACAACCATTATTTTGTCATAACCAAATGCAGGTTTGCATCTTTTAATTTTGACATCACAAGGCACCATTGATTATTTTATGCAAACGTGAGTGAGTTAGCTGCAAGTCCTTTTTCTGTAATACAATTCCTAGTATATTCTGATATGACCCAAACATCTGCCAGGATCATTACAACATCAAATGAGAAGTTAGCAAAACATATTTAAGAGACCATGTACAGAAACAATGCATTGCCCTTTAATAAATCCTTAGTCATTTAAGGTGAACCGAGAATTATAAGGAAGAGGACACTATTCTGTGCAATGCACTAACAAGTTACTTCTTTGTTGGGAAGTCCTATGACAATTATTTTAGAGGTGTCATAGTCAGGAGGAATTTTCGATTTCCATTACTATTAAAGCACAGTTTGGTTTTGTTATAGCCTTTTGAGAATTTCCTATTCATTAACCTGTAATTTGTGAGAAATGCTTTAATATTCCCCATATAAATGAAAGAAATTTGTAATCCCAATTTGTTAGGCAAGTACATTTTTTAAATGTAGCACCATGATATAGAAATCTGGTTTTCAAAAGTACTCAATGTAAAATAATCACATTTACCATTAAGCCACACTTAAATTCAAGATAAATTTGCTGATGATGAGTCCTCCCTCCCGCTGCTCCCTCAAACCAGTCTTAGAACTATTTGAAACCCACAGGCTTGTAGGAAATTGTACTGACTAGTATTTAGATACATGAGAAACTCTAAACAAATCATCTTATATCCTGTCATTTAAATAAATATGCTGTTAGCATTGTTGTTCAATGAAGTCTAGACAAAATGATTCTGTTTGTTTTAAGAAAAAACAGCTTCTTAGGGAGCTGGAATGAGGTGATTGCTTTCAGCTGTTTGTGCTATAATCCAAAACCAGATAGCTGCTTACTCCCTTAGGGAAAAATCACTTCACAGCAATTCATTTTACACCAAAATGATTAACTGAACTTAATTGGCCATAGCATTTAATAAAAAATGAGGATCCTTTGGGTAAAGCACTTTTTATGTGTTTGCAATGGAAGAGTATAAATTGTTATGATTGGTGTGTGTGTGTGTGTGTGTGTGTGTGTGTGTGTGTGTGTGTGTGTGTGTGTTCAGGAACAGCTTTATAAGGCTCTGGAACATGATCTTGGTATAATTTTTGTTAAGTTGTTGACTATTACCAAAATAAAGTTAATTTGTTACACCCTTTTGAAGGGTCCATTTCTCCTGACCCACAGCTTATCAATGGCATAGAAACTGAATAAAGGTGGCGTTTTCCTCTCAGCATCCCACACAAACGTCTTTATGCACGTGTAGCTCAGGCTCTCATCCCCTATGTTACACAAGTCTATTCCTTCTTTTTTTTTTTATTAATTTTTTAAACCTAGAAAAGTGAGGTGTCATTATAGACTGAAATAGGATTTGTTTCTGCTCTTTCTGAACAGTTTGTTCACTAATTAAAATGTAACATTTTGCCCAAGGACTATAATGTTTATCTTTTTTGACATAAGTACATTTACTGTTGTAATGTAAGAAGATTCAATTCATGTATCATTTGTACAATGATATATTTTAGTTTAATAATACCACTGAAATATCTCTGAATTTCAGAAAACACCCCAAAGAAACTATGAACTGTGATATAAAGATTAAAAAGGCAAAATTATAGTCTCTTTTCCCCCAATGAAAGGGATAACACAGACACATGAGAAGGGATGTGAAAATCTGCTTGTTTCTCGATTTTATTGTTCTTTAAATTAAATTTAAAGTAGATCAGAAAGGTTTGTTCTGACTCTTTGTATGATAAATTTAATCATTCATAAGATTCTGAGATGCCTTTTCTGAGAGCATTGGCATACATATTTGTGAAATTCTTTCCTTTAAGCAAGAGATAAAGGCTTCTCAGAGGAAATGTATTTCTGTCGTAGATAAAAATCATAAATAAATAATCTGTTTTCAAGTTAATGTGAGACACAGGGTCTCTGCTTCTTTGTATTCAAAGTAAATCAGAGTACACTGAAACTGTCGAGTCCTACATTTGGAAGCCTCCTCTTTAGTCTTGAATTCATTGTAGTTTTTGTGTGTGTGTGTAAAATCTGAAATATTAGTTTTGAAGAGGAGTACGGAACAAAAGAATCTATCCTTCCCAATTTATGCTGAAATGCAGCATGATCTACTGAGTTCAGATGCTACTTTTTTTGTTTTGGTCACTATAACAAATGCCGTTGGCTTCCGTCATAAAGAAAAAAATAATATGTATCATGATTTGGGAGGCATAGGCCCAGGAACCATGGGGGTTGACTGCAACACCTTTTCTCCCGATTGTGTTACATTGTTGTAGGTGTCAACATGGCAGGAAGATGCCTGAGTCATTAACTATAATAATATAATGTTATACATTATAGCCAGCAATTATAATTGTAATATAGTGTGATATTGACTCAGAGCACTGCTGATGCCACCACACTCTCTGGCTTCTCATCTCACCATGGCCAAGGTGCAGTGGAGGCAGCAGTGATGACATGATGACATCAGATTGCTAGGCAACCTAGAAGCAGGCTGTTTGGATTGGCTCGTGAACTAACAATGCACATGTATCAATCTTAGTCCTGTTTTCTAAGAGAAATAAGAATGATACAATCAACACTTAGCATTTTATAGTTGTGACTGTTACAAAAGGCATTGGGTACAGTTAATTATATATTGCCCAGAACTACGTCTTATGAGTTCTTACTGAGTGAGCCAAGGAGACAAGGAATACTTTCCTTATAACATCTGATGCTCCTTGTGACATTAGTATTCACTGGTAGGTTTAAAGACCTAATCTTATATTATTTTTTCTAAATTGTCATGAAATAATTTACATGTTAAGTTAAACTTCAGACTTGATCTGTATTTTGATTGAATAAAAGCTTAGATCCAAAACCTGGATTAAAAATGACTTGGATTATGCTGAAAACTGAAGTGGAAATGTTTGAAAATGAATGCAATCCTCTCATTTTATGTCCTAATATTACACAACTTACTTACTAATAAAAAAGCATGATTACTCTTCAAGTACCATGAATCAAAAGGTTTGGCTATGTAGTCATTACATTATATATCTCACATTCGAGTAGAACTTGGCTATTGCTGTATTAGATTTGTATTTGTTTTTATTTGTGTTATCTATCTATATATCTACCTATCTATCTATATATATAATCTTCAAAACAAATATTTTTACTTTTTACACACTTCCAACTTGAATATTAATATAAAACTAACAGCCTTTTGAAACCCAATAAGTTGAATAAGCTTGGAATATGAAATCGCAGAGACTTAAGTCTGTATCATCTTACTGTAATCCATAGTTGAGAATATAATGAACATGAAATAACCCTCTCTACATCTTTCCAATGTTCACCACGTCTACATGGTGCTCCTCATAATGCATCATACGTATATAGATATATAGATATATCTACAGTTCTCTTAGAAAAGAAGATGTGTGTATATAGGGCATGTATGTTCACGTGTGTATGCATATGCATGTGTAGATCAACTAGTTGGGGGAGCTCTTGTCAACAGCTCATATATATATATATATATATATGTAACACACACACACACACACACACACACACACACACACACACACACATATATGTCGCCAGACTTGATGACCAATGAGCTTAAAGCTCCTACCTGCATCTCCACTGCACTGGCATCAGGCACATTAGCACATTGGATCTCAGTGACTCGGCCCTTTCAGATTCTAGTGCGTATGGCTTTTCCTATATCATTTATCTCATCTAATTTTACTTTGACAAGGTTAAGAATTGCATATCTGGGCAGATAGAATAAGTTGGCTGAACTGTACTCTCTTGTAAAGTCCCATGCACTTCTCTGTTTTCCCTATGCCATTAGTAATCCTTAAAAAACCTACTTCCACGCCCATCTTTATGGCAGTGGAGGATTCTTCTGTAGTTCTATGGTGGAGCTTCCATTAGCTGTGCTCTTAGAAATCATGCAGTTCTGTACACACCACCCCTTTCTGCCTTTTTGAAATGTTCATTAAGCTACCAGGGCACAGCCACGTTTGATGCATGACATACATTAACTGACAATAAAGAAACGCAACGCTGTAGTCACAGTTCTTTTGATTTTGGCATGATGAAGAAGCTTCTTTGAGTAAAGTAAAAAAATAGTGGCCCAAAGCACATGAAACAGGATGTGGAGGTTTTTGAAAGCTTAATGAGATATTTACATATTTTAAATTCTAATATAGTTTTCAAGCTTTGCTCTCTAATTAACTGAATACAATATGCAATGTTTATATAATAGGAAATGATGCAAAAACTATTTTT
>OU015747.1:2022269-2054029 GCA_907169655.1 Acomys percivali | reverse complement strand
ACACACACACACACACACACACACACACACACACACACACACACACAGAGAAAAATCATAATAAAAATGTTTAAAAATATTGCCATGTCAGTGAGTTAAACAAATCACAAAGAGATGTACAAACATTCTCTGTTAATAATCATTCACCCTGAAGATTTGTTTAGGCACTCTTTAAGAGTTTTTCTCTTTAGGCAGAATTTCTCCCTCATGTCTTAGCAGGGCTGTTAATTGAGTTTTGCATCTGATTAATGATACAAATTGGATCAATGGCAAAGGCCCTGAGCAATTTTTTACACTTCCACAGTCTATTGCTGAGAGACAGCTGATATGTTTCTGTGAAACCATCCATTCTCCTCAACAGTACACAAGGAAGTAGCATCTGGACCAGTTGTCTCAGGACCGCATTAGAGAAGCTCCCCATCTCTGTGGGCTCTTCTTGTTTTCTGAGGTGAGGAGAATCACAAAGGATCTCACTGCACTTTGCACTGTACAAAGTCATCCGCATTCTCAGGTAAAAGCTAGAGCTGAGCTCACAGCCTGTGGTTTCCAGCCAGAGTCTGGATTTGAACAATCCCATCCAGCTCTTTTTAATTCTTAATCCGTCATAGCTCTAGGAGCACAGTGACAGTGATAAGGAGGCCCGGCGCTCCATAGATTCAGGCTTTTGAGTGGGACTAAGAAGCACCTATCTCTTTGAAAGTGTCAGAGAAAAATGTGCTGAGCTCTTCATTATCCACAACAGAGTTGTGGCGTAGACGTGGCCAGCAGATGCTGCTAATGTGTAAAAAGTCTACATGTGTGCTCCAGCACTGAATCCTATACGAAAGGAACTGTTCCTTAGAAGAACAAGTGCTTTGGATTGAACAAGTGACTAGGAGAAAAAAAAAAAAAGACAACACAGACTAAGTGTTAAACCAAACTGAAATTAACAACAAATTAGTGGTTAAGTTTTTGATCTGTGAAAGGATTTGATCTTTCTCTTTTACTTTTCATTTGCTCATATATAAAAGTAGAAGAAATACTGTTTTCTTGCCCATTTATGTGATTGTTATGAGAGTAAAAGGGAAAGCATGTAAACAGTGTGCTGAGTAACTGTGGGTGTGCATTACTCACTAAGCCAGTCAAGACATATTGATAAATCGTACACTATTTTCCAGAAACACACACGCACACACACACACGCAGACAGACACATACACACACACATACAGATGGACAGAGAGAGAGAGAGAGACAGAGAGAGAGAGAGACAGAGAGAGAGAGACAGAGAGAGAGAAAGAGGGACAGAGAGAGAGAGACAGAGAGACAGACAGACAGAGAGAGAGAGGCAGAGAGAGAGACAGACAGACAGAGAGAGAGAGACAGAGAGAGAGAGAGAGACAGACAGAGAGAGAGACAGAGAAAGAGAGAGAGACAGAGAGAGATAGAGAGACAGAGAGAGAGAAGAGAGAAATTTACATACATAATCTTATAGGATAAATGTGAAGAAATGTATATTATTTTAACAATCTGAAGCTAGAATCCCTCCCCTAAAAGGTAAAGACAGCTGAATGACGGAAGTGAACACAGTAAACACAGTCACTTGAGTGCAGGACGTGAAGTGTAAGGGTCAGATTGACTTAAGCAAAGTATTACCTTGTAAGTTCTTTGAGATTTTTTTGTTGGTTTTTTTCCTTTTTTTTTGTTTTTTTTTAATTTTTTAATTTTTTTATTAATTTATTCTTGTTACATCTCAATGGTTATCCCATCCCTTGTATCCTCCCATTCTTCCCTCCCTCTCATTTTCCCCTTATTTCCCTCCCCTATTACTGTTCCTGAGGGGGATTACCTCCCCCTGTATATGCTCATAGGGTATCAAGTCTCTTCTTGGTAACCTGCTGTCCTTCCTCTGAGTGCCACCAGGTCTCCCCTCCACACTCAAGTGTGGAGAGTGTTCTGACCATTGGCTAGATCTGGGTAGGGGTTTAAATTTTACCGCCTGTATTGTTATTGGCTGGTGCCTTAGTTTGAGCGGGAGCCCTTGGCCCAAATCTGCCTATCATAATGTTCTACTTGTAGGTTTCTAGGACCCTCTGGATCCTTCTACATTGCTATTCTCCCATGATTCTCTCATCTAGAGTCCCAATAGGATGTCCTCCCCTCTGTCCCAGTTTCCTGGTAAGTGAAGGCTTTTGTGGTTTTTTTTTTCTTAAGCTAAATATCGATTAGTATAAGAGGATGTATTGGTGACATAATTCAGAACATTTTATTTAAAAGTCTTTCTTTTGGAGAAAAGAAAAACTGGTTGTGGCATGGGCCGGTTCTTGTGGAGTTGCTCTTTTCAAGCAGATGCTCTGCCTTCAGTATCCTAAGTCGCAGTTTGTTGACAGTGAAGAGTTTTTCATGATGCTGTTGTGCACCTGCTCAGTTTCCCCAATAACAACACAAGACCTCTCATTCACCCCACCACACTCAGGAAGTCCTGCACTCTTCCAGCTGAAAATTTATATCAGGAGTCTTCAGTCTGAGTTAGTGATTACAGGTTCCTTCTTTACTATTTTACACTGATTTTTAGATGGAAAGATCTCCCATGCTCATGGATCTGTAGGTATAACATAGTAACAATGGATATCTTACTAAAAGCAATCTACAGATCCAATGCAATTACCAGTAAAATGCAATTCTTTACATATCTTGAAAGAACAATTTTCATGGAAAAGCAAGCAGGCAAACAAACAAACAAAAACTCTAAAAAGTTAAGACAATCCTATGCAATAAAATATTTTCTGGAGGTATCTCCATCCCTGATCTCAAACTGTACTATCGAGCAACACTAATAAAAACTGCATAGTACTGGCATATAAATAGTCTAGTTGATCAATGGAATCTAATCAAAGACCCGGAAATAAGCCCACACACTTATGGACAACTGCTTTTTAACAAAGAGACCAAAACCATACAATGGAAAAAAGTGCTCGTCTAACTGGATGGCTACATGTAGAAAATGCAAGTAGATCCATATTTATCACCCTGAACAAAACTAAATGGTTTAAATATCTCAACATAGAACCAGATACACTAAATCTGTTAGAAAAAAAAGTGGGGAAGAGCCTTGAGCTCATTGGCCCAGGAGACAACTTCCTGAAGAGAACACCAACAGCTCAGGCTCTAAGATCAACAATTATTAAATGAGACCTCATGAGGCTGAGAAGCTTCTGTAAGGCAAAAAACACTGTCAATAGAACAAAACAACAGCCTACATACTGGGAAAAGATCATCTTCATCAACCCTACATCTGACTCCAAACTATATAAAGAACTCAAGAAGTGAAACACCACCAAACCAAATAATCCAATAAAAATTGAGGTACAGAACTAAACAGAGAATTCTCAACAGAGGAATATCAAATGGCTGAGAAACACTTAAAGAAATGCTGACCATCCCTAGTTATTAGGGAAATGCAACTCAAAATGACACTGAGATTCCATCTTACACCTATGGAATGGCTGAGATTAAAAAAAAAAAAAACCTTAGGTGACAGCACATGCTGGTGAAGATGTGAGAAGAAAGAGGAACGCTCCTCCATTGCTTGTGGTAGTGAAAACTTGTACAACCACTTTGTAAATCAATCTGGTGCTTTCTCCAGAAATTGGGAACAGTGCTACCTCAAGATCCAGCCACACCACTCCTAGGAATATACCCAAAAGATGCTCCACTATACAGCCAGTACATTTTCTCAACTATGTTCATAGCAGCTTTATTCGTAATAGGCAGGATCTGGAAACAACGTAGATGTCCCTCAACCAAAGAATGGATTAAAAAAAAAAAACTGTGGATCATTTACACAATGGAATGCTATTCAGCTATTAAAAACAAGGAAATCTTGAAATTTGTGGTCAAATGGATGGAACTAGAGACAATCATCCTGAGTGAGGTAACCCAGACGCAGAAAGACATGCATGGTATATACCCAATTATAAGCAGACATTAGCCACATAATACAGGATAATTACACTGCAACGGACAGACCCAAAGAAGCTAAATAACAAGGAGGACTCTAGGGAGAATGCTTAATTTTCACTCAGAAGGGCAAATAGAATAGACACTAGAAATGGTTAAAGAGAAGGAACAGGATGGGAGCCTACCATACACGTCCTCTGAAAGACTCCACCCAGCAGGAAATAGAAGCAGATGCTGATTCTCTCAGCCCAACTTTGGGGTGGGGCACAGGGAGTCTTATGCGAGAGTTGGGGCGTAAAAGAACCTAGAGGGGACAGGATCTCCAAAAGGAGACTAATGGGGAGAACAAATCCGGGCAGGGTTGTGGAGGGGTATTCTGCAGAGACTGATGCACCAACCAAGGATCATACAAGGTGAGGGCCTAGACTCTGCTCAGATGTAGTAGATAGGCAGCGCAGTCTCCTTGCGGGTGCCATAATATGGGGAGTAGGGGCTACTTTTTTCATAGACTCTGGTGCCCACAAGTTGATCACTTCTCCCTGGTTGCAGGGGGGGCAGCCTTGCCAGTCCACAGAGGAGGAGGATACAGACAGACCAGATGAGACTTGGTAGCTGAGCTCTGATAGGGGAGGGGAGCTTTCCCTTCCTGGGGACTAGAGGATGGGGGAAGGGGGATGATGGAGGGACTGTGAGACTAGGAAGTGATGAAGGAAGGAGGGTGCTGCAACTGGGATGCAAAATGAACAAATTAAAAAATATTCCTCCTTATTTTACGTATAAAATTAAAAATATTGCTCAGTTGGCCTGTCATAGTTAGGGGTTATATTGTTGTGATAAAAGCATAGTGACAAATAGAAACTTGAGAAGGAAAGGGTTTATTTTGCTTGGACTTCCACATCACAGTACATCACTGAAGAAGTTTAGAGCAAGAACTCAACGACAGAAAACTTGAAGAAATAATTGAAGCAGGGCCCATAGATAGATCAGGGGTGCTTTCTGGTTTGCTTAGCTTGCTTTCGTTAACCACCCAAGACTATCTGCCCTGGGGTGGAACCACACATAATGGGCAGGGTTCTCTATCATCAATAATTAATCAAGAAAATGTTCTACAAAATTGTCTACAGGAGACATTTCTCAATTGAGTGTCCCTTTCCCCAAATGAGTCTAGCTTGTGTCAACTTAACTAACACACAGTGAATTGGATCTTTTCTACAATTATTATTTACTTTAAGTAATTTGGTTTCTTAAATCAGGTTATGTTATATCTGTATATGTTTAATTTACTATTAGAAATTCATGCATTAATAACAAAGAGTTATTGACTCTTCAGTTGACTATAGCTACCTTTCCAAATATATTTAGTCTTTTTTGAGTTGATGCCTAGGTAGATTTGTCTACAATGTCTGGATTATACAAGGCCTACAATAGTGTTGCCCAGATTCTATGACTGGTATGGCAACTTCAGAACTTTTCCTGTGGTCTAGGCTGGTTGTCCTAGCTGCTACCCTGAAAGCCACACCTGGTTGTCAGCCTGTGTGCAAACTTAAGGCCTTTGCCACTCTTCCTCTGTTTTCAGCTCTGTTTCTTCCCCCTTCTCCTCTTCTTTCTCCTCCTTTTGGTCTTCCTCCCCCTCTTTCTCCTTCTCCTTTGATGACATTTCTTGAATGTGCTTTTTCCTAGTGCAGTAAACAATTAGCCTTTTCTCATTGTTGTTAGCTTCAGTCTTCCAAGAATCTGCTAATTTGTCCATTTATTGCTTCTTCTGACTAAAAAATGTAATTAGATGCTCCAAAAGTGTCTCTAAACAGGTGTGTCCTTGTGTGGGATGGCAACAGCTATGAGAAGAAGTTAAGGGAAGCGCGCTTTTCGTAGATGCTATATAAATATCTCCCTACATATTTCCACAGAAGCAAACAACAGCTCACAATACACACCCACAAAATTGTGTTTTCCTATGACTAAGTTAGTGCTGCCACATAGGATTTTGTAATAAACTAAAGGAATGGTTGAGTATTTTCCAGAACATGTGAGCGATGGAGGAGCAGAGGACATGAGAGGATAGTTATTAATATCCACTCATTCCTTGCCACAGGCTCAGTTCTCCCTACATTTCTCCATCTTCGTTGTTCTTATTAAGATTTAATTCTTTAGAATAAAGCTTCTTTCTCTGAAGTCTACTTATAAGTGAAGGCAAAATTTCTACTGAGGATAGTACAGCCTCCTCTCACCCTTCTTATTCACCCCTTTTATTTATTCTTTCAGGTAATGTTGGCAGAGTCTTCTCATTCTTACCACAGGGCTCTTGGTTAGTAGCTAGTGAAAAACTTAGATTCATAAGGAGTCACAGCAATACAAACAGAATTTTGGAACTTGATTCAGAAGCCCTTGAAAAACTTCATCACACACACACACACACACACACACACACACACACACACACACACACACACACCACACTGTATTTGAAGAAAAACAAGCATAATATAAGTAACTACACTATCCTGAGACATTGGTATACATCCTGTGCCATGCTAAATGCCTTTCTTACAACATCTCAGTGAACTATCTCTATGACACATTTAAAGCATTCTTTTACTGAAATTTATTATTTATTTATTCATCTTTCTTATATTATACTCCAACCACAGTTTCCATCTCCTCTCCTCCAGATTTGTTCCTTGTCCATGTCCCTTCAGAAAAGAGCAGTCTTCCCAGGGATGTCAACCAAACATGACATAACAAATCAAAATAAGACTAGGCATACACCTTCATATCAAGCCTTGGGGAGGAAGAAAAGGGTCTCAAAATCAGGCAAAAGTATCAGAAACATCCCCCACAGAGGACCTAGTTCATACTCATGCTGGCTTCCTGACTGTCACCTCAGTCTCTGTGAGCCTCTATGAGCCATGGTTAGTTGATTCTGTGGGCCATGTTCTTATGATGTCCATGGACCCTCTGGCTTCTCCAATCTTCCTTTTACCTCCTACAGGCCAATTCTGGTGTTCCACCTGATGTTTGGCTGTGGGTCTCTGCATCTGTCCCTATCAGTTTCTGCATGAAGCCTCTTTTATGATGGTTATGCTAGGTCTAGTCTATGAGTATAGAACAACATCACTAGGGATCATTTCATTACTTTCTTTTTGGCTTTCATGTTTGGTTTTATCCCGGGTCTCTGAGATATCCAGTCTCTAGTTCTTGGCCATCCATGAAGTAACAGGACGAGCTCTCTCTTAGGGCAGTCATTCGTTGATCCAAGTGAGACACCTTAAAAAAGCAGTATGTGAACCATACAATTAAGTGGTATATTTAACAACTCTATCAATAGATATTGGGTACCTCTATAATTTAGCTACTGAGATGAAAGTGAAGTCAATCATTTTCACATGATTCTTGAAAGAAATTATCACAAAGAAAAACAAAGAAATTTTTAAATAGAATATAAGCATATTTCAGAATAAGTCTGAAAATTTGATAAATATTTAAAATCTACTCTCATCACTGGATCACTCAGCACTGGCTGCCCCTGTCCGTTATGTCTCACTGTGAATTGCATCTGACATAACCCCATTCTCCACATTTCCATGGTACATTCTTCAGGCAGATATGCTTTGTTTATTAGGATACTTTTATTTCCCATTAGCTGTGGCAGTGAACTAATTGGGTAGACTATGCTAATTTTGTTTTAACAAGCAATCATCACTAACAAAGCATTCTTTATAGACAAGTAGACCATTTTCATACTCTCCTGTTGGGAGCTAAGGAAGGAGAGATGGACATTTAGAGATGTCTTGAGGAGGGATTTGGTGAAGATATGCACCTTGTAAATGTGTTCACTTTGTCAACATCCTTCCCTTCATTCAGCAGACACTGCACCTGTCAAAAGCAAGGCTGGCATTCAGTGTTGGGGATGCCATGGTGAGTATGAGTACAGTTCTCATGTGGACCCAGTCTTATTCTACTGTGTGACACCAGTTGATCTAGAACAGCAGTTCTCAACCTTTCTTGTGCTGCAACCCTTTAATACAGTTCCTCATGTTGTGGTGACCTCCAAGCATAAAATTATTTTTTGTTTTTACTTCATGAATGTAACTTTGCTACTGTTGTGAATGCTAATGTAAAGATCTGAGTTTTCCAATGGCCTTAGGTGACCTGTGTGAAAGGATCATTTGACCCCAAAGGGATCCTGACCCAGAGGTTGATCTTGTGCCTGCACTGCTCTCTGATATGAGTAAAGTGCTGGATTTGTA
Source organism: Acomys percivali (assembly GCA_907169655.1). NCBI lineage: Eukaryota > Metazoa > Chordata > Mammalia > Rodentia > Muridae > Acomys > Acomys percivali. The sequence goes on along the minus strand of OU015747.1, from coordinate 2,045,843 downwards.
GACTCAGAATTAAGTTGTGTTTAGTTTAGTGATACTTTCTCATGTTTTCTCCGATATAGGGCAGTCACTGCATTGATGGAGGCTGCGATCCACTTGGTCTTTTAACACAGTCCATTGATGATGAGCAACAAGCATTGCTTTAGCAAATTGATAAAAATGAAAATCAGGGTTCATAAGTTCAGACAAACACATACGTGCACACACACGTGCATGCATGTATGCACATGCACGCTCAATAAGCCGAGAAAATGAAAAGGAAAAAAAAAATCAAATAGGTATAGGATAAAATGGATTGTTGGCAACTGTTAAGTTGAAAATGTACCATATTCTTTAAATATATTCAAAACTTAATGTGGGTAGAAAATCTCCAGACAAATAAAACACAGTAGGGGACTTAGAATTTGATATTGCATTTTGTCATGATTGGCAGGATCGGCCACAATGTTGGAAAGGTAAAGATTCTTTAACAAATCTATACAATCTGATTGCATCCCCATGGGATGGATATAACTATACATTATATTAAAGTATCACATTTTATTCAAGACAGCAATTGAACGAGTCTCATGTCTCAGGCTATGTTCTATGTGCCTGGGATGCTCTGTTGGCAAAAATCTCTATTTTCATGGAATTTTTACATGATGCGGTTGAATAAATAAACAACAGAAATTGTTTTAAAAAACATTTTGAGAGAGATTGTGGGTGGAACTGGATGAAGGCATTGGTTATGCAAACCCGAAGACCTGGGATTCACATAAAGGTGGGAGTGGAGAGCTGCCATATCCGCCCCTCACGCCTGACTCCATGTGCTTATAAACAAAGCACTGAACACCCAGAAGAGCCAGTGGCGCACGCCTTTAATCCCAGCACTCGGGAGGCAGAGGCAGGTGGATCGCTGTGAGTTCCAGGCCAGCCTGGTCTACAAAGCTAGCCCGAGACAGCCAAGGCTAACACAGGGAGATTCTGACTGGAAAAAATAAAATAATAAAATAAAAAATAAGAAGAGCCAGTGTCACTTCAGGCTGTGGAAAGAGTGACAGTGTTTTTACATCGAGAGGGCAAGAGAAGGGACACTTCGGTCCTCCACGGAATAAGAGGATCAGTGTGACTAGAAGACTGAGAGATGAGAGACGAGCCGGTGGAGCAGAGGATGGTTGGAGCAGTGTCTTTTAGGTTAAGCTTCTGTTTATTCAGGTTGTGAAGTATCGTTCAAATCACCAGTACCGAAAAATAAAACATAGTTTTCTTATTGATTTTATTTCCTGTCGTGAGAGGAAAACTGGGCTCATCCAGGCACCACTGTGGTGTGGTTAGCTGAGTTCTGAAAGAACTGCTTTCCTACTACCTTAATCTGTATTGCCCACAGGATGGCAGTATAGGACAAGGCAGGACATTTTCTTGCCCACCTGACCTGCTACTGACATTTTCAGGAAGACTGATATGTGTATTTCTAAAACCTTCTGCAATCTTCTAATTGTTTCCATGGAAAACATCTGTGCTCTTTTCTTTTTTATTTTCTGGGAACATGGAGACTATGAAAAGCCATAACAGCCACCCCAATGGACACAAGTCATTTATTCAATCAAAAATAGATATATAAACATTTCTCAAAATGCTGGTCATATTTCCTTTAAAGAAATTCTTTCTTTTTTTGTTTTGTAATAAGATTAGAAACAAGGTGCATACATTAAAACATCAATTATGGACTAAGAGCTGACTCAATTCTTTGGGCTGCTGCTGATTCAGCCTCGCAATAAATGTCAGGCTGTCTGAGAGTCAGGACTTCTTGTGCTTTTAGCTTTCTTTTAGAAATTTAATATCAGACTTTCATTAAATGTTAGTGTCTGAAGTAAGATTCTATAGTAAGACAAATTAACATGGGAATCAGAGTCATCAAGGAGACCTTGATGGAAAGTGCAGACAGGTCAGCAGTCACCAAGGAAGTCCAGGCACAGCTAGGGAGACAGGTGGCTCTTTTGGCAGGAGTCTGGAAAGGGAAACATTTGGCAGCAAGAAATAGACAAAGCTCTAGGAAATTTGTCTATGTCTGGGCGGTAAAGAGCAGTCTTAGTCACTTGAATAGGACTTGGTCTCTGGATATAGAAAATAACCATTTCTAATGGCATCTGCCCAACTAGCACTCTCTAAGTATAGAACACTGAAATGTCTGTCCCCTCTAATTGTCTCTGAGAGAGGCTCAGGACAGCCAGGATGGAGCTGGATACAGATTTTGAACAGATGGATGAAGGCTGAGACCAGACAAATGCTGACAGACCATTAGGCCATGCAACTAATAATGTCTGCCTAAATAGCCTTGGGCTTTGCTTGGCACATTAACCTCTAACTACAAGAAGTCCCTTTCGTAGCTCAGCTATGGTCGGAGTTCATTGTCCTGTCTGGTACCACACCTTCAAAGAAGCCATACATAGATGACAAATCACATATTCAACTAGAATGCTTAACTGACAATGGAAGAATGAACAACAGGTTCATAAAATGGGATTTTTAAAAATCTGGAGCCAACCAAATTGAGCCTATCCTCATCACTGTGTAATCCTTTATATTCGACTCCATTCTACACATCTAACAGAATAATTCAATATTTTTAGGCAATGTGCTCGGCATGATCGCATACACAGAAATTTCTGTTGCAGACCTGGCCAAGGTTAACATTATGAAAGACTTTCAGGAACGTCACCCTCTTGATAGAATTTCCTTGTCTAACTCATGGGTTTAGCACTGTTCAGGTCATAGGAACACTTTCATAGCTGGGGTAACCATTGTTAATAATAGTAATTCTCCCCCTACTGCTTATCTCAAATCAATGTGCTGCCTTTGCAGAAACTCAGTAGTTAATTTTAATCTTTTACTTACTGCCTAAGACTTTTGTCATTATGATGATTGTAATCATTATTAGCTGCAAAAATAATCAGCATGCTTAAAAATTCAAAGGGTATTCTGGAAAGAACAAGAGGATAAAAATAGTACATCTCAAAGGAGTGGTATGACACAAAGTTTATTTCAACTTCTACAGACGGAGAAGCATTTGTGAAATTTGTTTTCATTTCACTCTCAGACAAGACATAATGCTACTCAAACAAATTTACCTTTGGTGTGTCTTTGAGAATAAAATAGAGTCTTAGACTTAGCTTAATCTATGATAATACCTTGTTATAAATTGCACAGAAGTTGGTGCTTTACACACTGGTATATCCAATTTGGAGATCAATATAGAGGTTTTCCAAGAAATTAAAATAGAATTACCATCTATATACTCCTGTCTAAATTCTGGCCTATTTATATCTAAGGGCATATTCTCAAAGGTGTTTTAAATAGTACCATGGAGATACATGTATACCCATGCTTATTCCCACTCTGTTCACAATAGGCAAGGAATGAACCTGGCCAACTGCTCATCCACAGAGAAACTAACAATGAAAATATAATACATACACACACTCAAGTTTGATTGAACTGTAAAGAAACATGAACTTTACAGTAAGATTAGTGGATCTTCATAGTATATTAAGGTGAACCAAACTCACAAAGAAAAAACGCCTTATATTCTCTCATATGTTGATTTTAGGCTCTAATATAAGCATGTATGTGCATAACTGGACACTGATGTGGGGTAAAAAAATAAGACCAAGAGCATAACACGAGGTGCCAAGAAAGGGAAGTTGCAAAAGGACTTATGTGACATTGAATGGGAGGGAGATGGGGGAATGGGTTATAACGGGACAGTGATCAGAAGGAAGCCGTGGGTTCAAAGGATGGAGGCTGGAACTTCAAAATCACACTCTTTTAACAATTCCATACTATCTAAGTCCCTGCATGCTAATTAAAATACTAAGAGAGTGTGGTTGATAAATAATATATCAAGATACTCTATGCTCTATTTATATAATGTGCCCTCTTATAAACGTACTGTGGTGCTTTCTTGTGGAGCGATACAGTGAGTGCTCAGGAGCTACGACCAAGTGAGTTCTGTAAGGCGCATGATGACTAGGTAGGAGAGAAGCGCCAGAGTTCTGAAAGGGCAACTGTGGAGGAGCAGGGAACAACAGAGCAACACAAGAGTCTTTTGTTAGGCTACTGACTCACAGCACAGTAGTTAAACCTATTCTCTTTTGGACTAGCAATCTTACAGACACAGGCAAACCTGTGATGAGTGCACAACAGTTGTTTTTAAAGGTCTAAAACACAACGGAAAGGCCAAGGAGAAGTTTCCAAATTGTCATTGCTTCAACTCCATGCAAACATATGTACAAATATCAATTAAAACAATCAGTCTGCTGCATCAAAAATTAAACAAAAACTTGAAACCATGTTTGTATCTAATAAACAGCATTGAGTGAAGTATACATGGAAACTCTGCAGCAATTTCTTATTAGCTTTTTAAAAAAAATGTTACCTCTGAAATTAAGAGCTAACTAGATGTATTTCTTTGAACTGCATTCTCTAGCATGTAATATAAGGATTACATAGGCATCCATGAGTCATTCATTTTATTTGCTTAATCGCTGGTATCAGCTCTGGGAAAGACACACATTTGTTAACAAAGGTGCCTACCCATTGTTTTCCCTCAAGCTCCATGTAGCCCAAGGACATTTACTCTACTCAAGTGGCTTGATATATTGAAATAAACCAATATACTAAACTTACATTTACATAAACATTGCTTTCCAAAACTCTCTGGAGATCAGATTAATACGCCTGCATGTCTAACACTTTCTACAGCTAACTAACATCTGTCCTGCTCAGGCCCGGCATGTTCTTGTGGTCTGTCGCATCCCATATCAGTTCCTGTTTCCTTCCCAACCCTGAGACAACATGTCAGCTTTCATATTCTGTCAGTGGTGCACTGCCTCCTTCTTCCTTCTAGTGTGTGTTAATCATTCATCTTTTCTTCTCTTGGTAAGTAAATACACTTTCACCAAATCTTCTGTTTTACAGAAAGGGCCTTCATAGAAAAGGATAGATATCTCCAGGGCAGGAACTAATGCAAATGACTGTCATTCATCTGAAAGAGGAAATAAAAATAGATTTGAGGAAGAAAAGGAAAGGATGAGAATGAGGAAAATAATTCTAAAAGTTTTCATACTTGAACTACAATGTGTAGTGTTGACCCTTCACCTCATGGTAGGTGATGTCACCAGTCGAGTTACTAGACATAACGGGCATCAAGTTGACATTAGCCTATATGGAATGGAAAACTAGGAACTTCCACTATAAAAACACAAGAAATCAGTGAGAATGCCTTACTTTTATCTCACCAGAACTTCAAGGAAAGCAGGGACATTTATCCCATATAGGGTGGAGAGGGAATTTCATGCGGATCTCATTTGTAATGATATTGCTTGTAGATAACTTTTGTCGTGTTCTTGTATTAATACTGCCTTTGTATTAAAAGTGTCTTCACAACATTAGAGTATTGAGACCCCTGGGGACAAGTGGGGATTACAAACAAGAACAACTAGATATATTTGTGGTTCATTAGCCATTCCTATGCTTTTAAAAGTAGAATAGGAAAGCATATTAGATTGTATTTGATAGTGTATGAGTGTGTGTGTGTGTGTGTGTGTGTGTCTGTGTGTTTGTATGATGTGTGTACATCCAAGTGCATAAGTGAGGGCTAGTAAATGCCACAGCATTTGTGCGGAGGTCAGAAGAAATCCAGGGTGGTAGCCATTCCCACTTGCTTGAGACAGGGTCTTTCTATTGCTTTGCCTCTGGGAATACCAGGCTAGCTGTGCCGAAGTGAGCCTTGACCCTCCAGGCTCTGCCTCGGGTTTGTCCATAGGAGAACTAGGGTCAGAGATGTTCATGGTATGTGTACTAGTCAGGCTTTTCTAATGTCACAGAACTTACAGAACAACTCTCTCTCCCTCCCCCCTCTCTGTCTCTCTGTCTCTGTCTCTGTCTCTGTCTCCGTCTCCGTCTCTCTCTCTCTGTCTCTGTCTCTCTCTGTCTCTCTGTCTCTCTGTCTCTCTGTCTCTCTCTCTCTCTCTCTGCTACCTCTCTCCCTTCTCCCTCTCTCTCTCCATATATATATATTTGAAGGAAGTTTATTGGAATGGTTTACAGGCTGTAGTCCAACTAATCAAACAACGGCTAGCTGTGAACAGAAAGTCTAAAGTGTCTAGTAGCTGCTCAGCCCCACAAGGCTGAGTGTCTCAGCTGGTCTTCTGTTTAAGGAGGAATCCTGCAGAAGCAGGCTGCAGGGCCAGTGAAGGAATGGATCAGCTGGCACAGTGGGGAGGAGCAGGTGACGGAGGAACAACAAACCCTCCCTTGTTCCATTGCCTTATATTGGCTCCTAGCAGAAGCTGTAGCTCAGGTTAAAAGTGTGCCTCAAGATCTGCATTAAAGCCATGTGCCATTCTGCCTCAAGATCCAGATCAAAAGCCTGTGTCTTCCAGCCTCAAGATCTGGGTCGCAGGTGTGCCCTCCATTTCTGGATTGTAGTTCATTCCAGATAGGGTCAGGCTGACAACTGAGCATAGCCATCATAGTATGCATCTGTCTTTTTCCGTGGGTTCTAGGATTGAAATCCAGATTCTCACACTTGTGCAACAAGCACTTTTACCCAGTGAGCATCTTCCTAGTCCCTCTGTTGGGCTTTTGGCAAACTCCAAGTGATAGATATGAAATAATAGACTGCTGGCTACACTTAGGTTGTTAATCATCTGGAAAAAAAACTTGCTGGTTTGGCTAAGTGTTACACAAATGGTGTGGAAATATGGAGTGCTATAAACTGTGGGCATCCTTAAATACCAGGACTCTACTGTCTGGGCATTTTAAAAGTCATTTGGTAAACAGATAAAATAACTTTATATGTTTTAAGATTTAGTTTGCGTGCGAACGCTCATTTGCATATATCTGCATCATGTGCATGTCCAGTATGTGCAGAGACCAGAAAAGGGAGCCCAGCCCTCTGGAAACTGAGCCATAGATAGTTATGAGCTGCTTAGCTTACTTATGCCTGGTGATGGAAACAGGACCTGGGTCCTTTGTTGGAGCCACCAAACGCTCTCCATCCCTTGTACGCAGCCTCTGCAGTGGCAACCTCCTTCTCAAAGGAAAAGAAAATATCACTGTGGAAGCTGCATTGTGTCACTGTGTGTCCTACAGTGTATTCTTTTTTTTTTTTTTTTTTTTTTTTTGTCCGCTCTACTTTGCAGGCAAATGCTTGTTTCAACGAGTCATTGGCCTGATTTAAGGCCTCTGACTTCTGCTACACTATCAGTATTGGATCTTCACTGGGACTCCTCTCAGATAGCGTGTTGTTGCTCTGTATTATGGAGACCCTGCAGCGTTGGGTCTGTAGGACTGGCCTCTTCATATACTCCAGCAGTTCATAGATAGGGTAAATGTTGGGGTAGGCCAAGTCAAGGGCCTGGAACTGGGTGGTAGCTGAGCTGGTCAGCCCACCAGCTCTCCCGCACCCACACCACCAGGGTGGGCTCTCCAGCACTGGCAAAGCTAACTCACCCAATGCTGCATTTGGCAAGATACAGAGCCACCTTTCCAGCTGCCATGTTCTCAGGGTCGCTCAACTGCATCCACTCTAGCAGGGTCAGTTCTCCTGTGCTGCTCAGCAAGGAGAACAGCCAGCTATCCCAAGTGTTGCAGCCGGCGATAAACAGGCTAGCTCTCCAGAAGGAGTCGTCTCCTGAGCCCCAAGCTGTACAAATTATTCTTATGAAAGTTTGCAAGTGCTGTGAGCTGGAAGTGCAGTGCGCATTTGTTACATGGCAATCGGATTCAGATATCTCCACGGCCTGAAATACAAGTGAAAGCCACGGCTTCTAGTCAGATAGATAGTCAGCGTCCGGAATGCACACATATGGACAAAAGTGGGTTAAGGTCTCTCGCAGAAACAGAAGTTTTGTGAGTTAATAGATTTATATGATTGCCAAAATAACTGTGTTCATTTCAGAATGCATCAAGCGAAAAGCAGCATCTGTAACAGGTATGAAAAATTGATTTCCTTTCACATGTCAGCTCTGGTTAGTAACGGGTTCTGCCCAGAATGCAATGCTGTCAGGGAATCTGAAGCCTCATCTTAGAGGGGCAGAAAAACATAGGCATTAGCTGGTGACAGCAGCCATGGCCACAGCAGGGAGAGGTGCACTTCTGTGCTCTGGCTGTCCTTGGTGGAGAATGTGGACTCCGGTGGAATGTGTTATTCTGCATTAAAAGTTCTTAGAATACTTGGAAACAACTTTTGTTTGTGTAAAAGCGGCAAGCTTTATTTTCAAGTATTGATTGGGGCAATCTCATCCTTTCGTTGGGTTGAGTACAGGAGGGAGCTAAAGCTATGTTATTGGAGAGTGTGTTCCCAATGCACGGCCCTTTATTTTTTTGGCTGTGTATTTGATAACAGCTTCTGTTTTTTTTTTTTTTTCAGTACTATTCTCTCACCAAGCTTTATAATTTGATGCTTTTTCTTTTTGTATTGAGCCAGAGAATTTCCTATACTTATCAGGAAGGTAGTAATTGTTGGACGAGCTGAATGTGAATTCGAGGGGATATTCCCTAATGTGTAGGGGCATTTGAAGTTATCACTGTTGTGAGCTTCCTGCTGGAAGAGGAGAAGGAGGGTCAGAAGGGGGGACAAAAGTCCGTGGATAGACAATGACCTCCCCAACAAAGGGTCATCTGTTCAAACGTAACCAACATTCTGTTGGAGAAGCTTGGATGTATGCAGCTCCCACTTTCAGGGGTTGATCTCATTGCTCATCCTTCTTTGAGTTCTGTCTAGTTCTGTAGCTAATCCGAGCTGACGTGAGTTAGCCTTCCGAGTGGAATGTACCTTTCTTTTTAACCAACAGACTTGGAGCTATTAAAATCTTTTTCTATGATGGTAAAACATACCATGTTTTAGGTGGACCGTGAACTGTACTAGTTCAAGTCCAAATTTCTCCACTCTGGAAGAAAGTACATTGATTTTAGTTCATGTAATGTGATCACCATGGATATTATAAAAGTTAACCGATATGGTGTTCTTATCCACATAGAATTATAAAGGATTAAGCAAGTGAACAGGCACTAACCTGTGTGTGTACATGTATGGACGTCATCCTTTTTAGAGACAGAAAAGCAACATTCACAGTAGCAAATGTTATGCAAGTGGGGTTGCTGTTGTTGCTGTTGGCGGTGTTGTTGTTGTTCCTGAAGCTCTTTTTCCTGTAGATAAAAGAGTTTCACCTATTTCAACTCTTCAGTATACAACACAATTTGCAGTAACTTTCTCGGGTCACTTATTTCAATTCACCACTTATATATTCATTGTCTCTCTGAGATGAAAAAGTCAGGGTTCTGCTCTGGGTTTTGAAGTTAGTCTGTTAGAACCACACATTCATTAAGTGCATCAAATAAGCTAAGGCTTTAAGATTTTTTTTTTCACATTAACAGAATCTCTGGAGGCTTGCTTTATGACCTGCAAAGGCAAATGCATGCAGTAAGCCTAGACCTCCTATTCAGCATAGCCAATGGACAGCACTTTCTCCATGGTTGTGAATGGGAACAGGGACTGTCTGTGACAAGACCTCTGGCGCCCCAGTTTATCACTTCCCCTTGGTGGGGATCCCTAGTGGGCACACACAGGAAGGGGACGCAGGCTATCCAGATGAGACCTGATAGGCTGTGGTCATATGATGGGGGAGGAGGTCTCCTTCTGTCAGAGGTCTAGGGGAGGGGAGTAGGCTGGAAGAGGGAGGGAAGGAATGAGAAGATACAAGTGAAGGGATAACAACCTTGATGTAATTTGAATAAATTAAAATTCAAAATAAAAAGAGAGGCTCTGAACAATTCCTTACAGCTGAATGAATCGATCACTACAGGACCAGGAAAGTCCATGCCTTTGAGAAAATATTCACAAAAATAAGAAAAATCATTCCACAGCGATAGAGGGGATTTGTAAGTTCAAGAGGGAAACAATGTCCCACAGCGATCACGATAGTAAACACAGCATCTTATGACAGGAATGAGAAGTGTGAGGGCACAGCTATAGATCATCAAATCTTTGTCCTTCTTAGAAGAGTTAGACTCAACTTTGTATTCACAAGTTACAAGAAAATAACAGATGCAGGGTAAATACTGTAGTCACTGATAACAATTCAGGAACCTCTTGCTCTATGAGCCTAAGCGAAAAGCTGGAACTTACAGGTGTGCCCTTCTTCTTCTTTGCATATGTGTGTGTGTACGATGTGTGTGTGCGAGTGTGTTCATCTATGAACATGGCAAAAAGCACAACTTTTAAACACTCTGCTGCTGATCTCCCCTTAAATTTAATGTGTAGTCAGAAGTATACTAGAAGCTGATATCAAAAGGGACTGGGAACGCATCTGATGTGACTTGCGTTTTCATGAGGATGAACTATATGACACGGGGCCATGGTACAAAAGTGACATTTGGACTTGTTGTTAGTTGCCTGAGCACACTAACATGGAAGTCATGCTTTGTATTTTCCAGAAACATAGGAAGATATATTGTACCTACTTAACACCCATAATATTGGGCATATTTATAGAAATTTTACTTCTGTGCACTACATGATTTATTTAGGTATTCCTCTATGAGGTATTTAATTAAACTTCAGCATGAGGTCATATGACGTTATTTGTAAAGGGTAAATCTTTTGTATCTCTAGAATAATGAGCTCGACATGCATTTCTTAGATGCAGAAACTGTACACGGAAATTTGCCACTGAAAATTTATTGAGGATGTACTCTTCAAAAGGTACCTCCCAAAATCACAGGAGGGGAAGACATGCGAGGGGAGAGCCCATGTAGAAGAGAGCCTCAGCTTCCTCTGCAGACCTCCCTGTGGCACAAATGGCCCCTACAAACATATTTCCACTTCCCGCAGCGTGGTTTCGTTTTGTTTTATATCACCCAGAAGTTGGCTGTCATTCATCCTGGAAGTGGCAGTGTGTCATGATCACACATGCAGGCTGCTCTGAGGGCCACTGTCTGGAGACCCACCGTGCTGTTGTATTTAATTAGCACCCGTCAATCAGATCAAGTGGGACGTGGGTGCGGCACCCACTTAACAAACTACTCTGAAGGATGAGAGCACTTGTGGCATTCATGAGCCTTCTGTCATTCTGCAGGTGTGTTTGTGAATTAAATATCGTCTAAGTTTGCCTGAAAACTCGCCTGCAGTGATGAAGTGTTTTATAAAATATTGAAGCGAACAGTACTAAAATTAGATCTTTAGAAGCAATAATGTCATGGAATACTTGTTTAATGTTCCCATATATTTTTGAGCAAAGTGTTTAAGAATGCTGTTGACATTGGAGGAAAGGGATTATGAAACAGAAGGTGTTCATCCTAGAGGTAGAGGTGTTGAGAAATGCGAGGAAGGGTGGAAAGAGCAGATTACAGGGAGCCAAACCCAGGAATAAAATGAGTGATGAGTAGTGCTGCCTTATGAATATTTAATGATCTACAGCATCCATGGTGGATTTAAAGCTGACCATATTTGAGCAGATGAAGGATACACATGGGTGGGAAATATGTCCTTGTAATAGGCATATTTGGGTGTAGCAAATGATGAATACTGTAGATTTGTAAGCCAACTTATTTGACAAAAATGTGGTTTTGTTAGCTAGGTCTCCGGTTTGGATTTATATCTCTTCCACCAGCCAGCTTCAGTCACCTGTGCTTTGAGGATCAAAACTGTTGTAATGATGGAACAGGAAAGATATCTGTTTTCTGGCAAAAATATTTTCAGCTTTAACCATATACCACAATCTCAGATTTTTGACTTCTTTTGATCTTTGGTAAAACAAAGAGGACAATAAGACATTATTCTTGGAGCAGATTGTAGTTGGGAGTAAATTTGGTTACTAAAGATATTAATAAATGCATTTAAATTATATTATCTTTCAGCTTTTCAAAGAAAAACGTAATGCACATGCATTTATCTAATTTGATCTTGGTAGCACTACAATGAAAAGAACATATTAAAGTAATTTCATGAATCTTTTTTAAAAAATGTTTTAAAAATTAAATAATTTATTCAGATTACATCTCAATTGTTGTCCCCTCATTTGTATCCCCTTCTCCCTCCCTCTTTCACCCTATTCCCCTCCCCTAAACCTGTGAAAGAAAGGGGCCACCTTCCCCACCATATGGTCACAGCCTATCAGGTCTCATCCTGGTAGCCTGTTTCCCCTTCCTCTGAGTGCCATCAGGCCTCCCCACCAAGGGGAAGTAGTCAAATATGGGTCAGCATAGTTCATGTTAGAGTCAGTCCCTGCTCTGCACACAACTGTGGAGAATGTGCTATCCACTGGCTAGATCTGAATAGGGGTCTAGGTTTACTGTGTGCATTGTCCTTGATTGGTACAGTAGTTTGTGTAGGCCCCCTGGGTCCAGATCCACCAGTCTTGATGGTATTCTTGTAGGGTCCCAATACCTACTGGGTCCGCCTATTTCCCCGTTCTCCCATACCTCTCTCACCTGGAGTCCTAATGGCAAATCCCAGCATCTGTCCCAATCCCCCACTGAGTGAAGACTCTCAGAGGACATCCATGTTGGGTTAGTATCCAATTATAGGTGAATATATACAAGCATGTCTTTCTGGGTCTGGGTTACCTCACTCAGGATGGCCGTTTCTAGTTCTGTCCATTTGCCTGCAAATTTCATGATTTCCTTGTTTTTAATACTTTCATGAACCTCTCACAGAAGTGATTGAAATACCTTTGGGATGTGACGACAAGGAACCTGTACATCAAACAATAGGTGTGATGGTTCAGCTTTTTGTTGTGCCTGTGAAGGTCAAATCACATTCTGTGTCATAATCCAGTCTTGTCATCTCTCAGATACTTTTTCTCTTAGTATTAATTAATCCATGTCCAAATTGCTTTCCATGTTATCTGTTAAAGCCCCTATATTGGGTCTGTGAGATACTTTAGTCATGAGTTTAAGATCCCCCAAACTATGTAAAGATGGAAGAAAATATCTGACAGCACATCATTGACCTCTGATTTCCACACAGGCACTGTGGTACATGTGCTCAGCCATATACATCATGCACACTCACTCACACCCACAGTGATTAAAAAAAAAATAACGTTTACATAAGGTATTTAGTTCTTTTTCTTGAATGGAGACTACCTGAACAGTTATGCCCCACGAAATTTGATTTCAATTTGCTTCCTCATTTTTACATGGTTAAACCAATTTGGAATAGTAATGAAGCCACCATCTTATTCACTACTTTTATTATGTAAAATATTTTCCATTAAGTTATATTTCATAATTGGATACCATCAGTATTCATAAGGGCATTAATATTTCAAAGAATTAATCATTTATAATCCATAGCCAAAAGGCCTTCAGACTTATATCTGTACTCAAACAAGCCAGTGTGTTATATTGCCAAACATAACAGTTTCATGTTGTAGAGAAGAGATAGTTATGTTTTCACCCCACGCAACCAGCAAGAGGAATTGATAGAACATAACCAATGGACAAAAACTAAACACAAACCCAGAAATAATATTAGAAAACCCTCTATGAAGAATTTTGGGTGACTTCAGGCAGCAAATGTGCCTCTGCCATCTTCTCATTTGGGAAGCTGCTAACCTGCACTCCATGTACACTCAGGCAGTGAATTTTATTCCTTCTCAAGTCTCTGATCGGGTTGAAGAACACATAGTTTAGTTTTACAACTTAGCTTAGTTGTTTAGGGGTTAAGATGTTTTTAGGTCTAGATAGACGTTTTAGGTTGATAGAGATGAGATATAATATATATTGATTTACATTGAGAAGTTTAGACTCACCAAGATAGGAAAGATGTTTTCTTCAAGGCTGCCAAATACAAATAGCCAAACACTATGAAAGTAACGTTTATATAATTCTTATCTTGTCGTTCTTCTTGCTGTAGGTGATTCATTGTATGTATGTGTAACGATATAAATGTATTTGTAAAAATATTTAAGAAAAATAAAGTTGAAAAAAGAGAAAACCCTCAAGTGGTGTTTACTTGATGCCCTGTGTTAATAAGACATGCCATATGTACTGACTTAATTTCTTCTTCGCAAGAGTCTGGTTCCCTGATGTTTAAGAACATAAATGACTTGCCAGTGGTCTGTGGTTTTGAAGTAGGCAAGCTGAGATTTGAACCCAGGTAGTCTGGTTACATTGGAAAAATTTATATCTAAAAATTGGTAAGAAAAATCTGATTTTATCTTTTACTTTCAGTTCCTGTCAAATTGATACATGCTTGGGTTTTATCTATGGTTTTCTCTTAACATACATGGTATATGATACATCCACAGTTTGTTGACTAATTGGGAACACATTTCCATTTATTTCAGGAAAAAATCTTGGCAACACTTGTCAATTTACTTTAAAATGTTCTTAATGTAATTTCTAGTAGAAATGTCATTCTGCCATTTTTTTAAATGTTGAAACTATATAAATGTTTCATGATTTTTCTGGCTAGTTTTATGTCAACTTGACACCAGTTATAGTTATCTGAAAGGAGAAAATTCTATTAAGAAAATTCTTTTATAAGATTGGGCTGTAGGCAGCTAGCCTGCATGACATTTTAAAATTAGTGATTGACTGTGGGCTCAGTCTATTGTGGATGGGACAGGCCGAGGCTGGCAGTACTGAGTTTTAGAAGAAAGCAGGATGAACAAGCCACAAGGAGCAAGCACGCAAGCAGCCCTTTCCCACAGCGTCTGCTTCGTCTCTTGCAGCCGGGTTCTCAGTTAGTTAGAGTTGAGTTCTGGCCTTGGCTGCTTAAGTGGACTGCAGTTCAGGATAAGTAAGCCAATAAACACCTCATTCCCTTGTTGTTTTGGGGTAATAATGTTTCCCACAGTCATAGTATCCCTGACAAAGATAGTAACTGTTTCCAGCCCACTGCCTACTTTTAGCTTCTCTGAATTGTATTGAAATTTATATTGTTTTTCCTCCTGTAGGGTCTTTGTTTACTTACTATACTGAAATCTTTGAATCATAGAAACTCTGTAAAAATGCTTACACTCACTAAAGTGACAACTTCCTTTATATGAATGTGATAAACTATAAGAAAACTGATTGTCTGGACAGCATCTAATGATTTAATTTATATTCTGAATATATAGTGAGGGTAAAGCCCTAGAGGTTTTTGATAAAATTAAGTTTTAAAGGAATAATAATACAATTTTCATAATTTGTAATAATTTCCCTGCAAATCTTGTTGAGACTAATATCGTGTTTAGAAAAAAAAAATAAACCCACTGTTCCTTATACGCTACCACTGAAATTGTGTGTATGCATTCAAACAAAAACCTAAAATTAGTTTTAAATTATTATTGCACATATATAATCAGGATGTATTAAGTTGGCTTCATAAAATGTAGCAACTATGCAGTTATGTGATTTGTGTCTTTGTGAGTGTAGCTTATTTTGCCTAAAGTTGTTCAATCTTTCCTTTCCCATGCTGCATCTTTTCTTTAAAAGTCATAAACTTAGAAGAAGGAATTATTAAAGAATATGCCTGCCTTGGTGGCACACACCTGTAATCCCAGCACTTGGAAGGCAGAGGCAGGCTTATGGATCTCTGTGAGTTGGAGGCCAGTCTGATCCTCAAAGTGAGTTCCAGAAAAGCAAGCACTCTTACAGAGAGAAACCCTGAGGGAAAAAAAATGAGAACAAGAAGGTGAGAGGCGGGATGAGCGTCTGTAGATACTATTTATGCACCTCATATATATGTATGATATGTCATAATGAAATCTTTATTTTGTAAAATATATGCATTAATCAATTTATGTTTGCAGGCTAGTTTCCCTTTATACTAATATTCCAGGTAGTATATAAAGTTATATATTGAGGTAACCTCTATCAGTTGAACCTAGAAGTCAAGAATTTCTGTAGTCTAGTCAGGTCTTGGTATTACAGGAAGACCACTATGCGCACCAAGAATTTACCTGGATTCTTGGGATTTGAAGTTGGCCTCTCAAGCTTATGTATAAAACACTTTACCAACTGAACTCTCCCCCCCAGTCTCTATCCCCTCCATAGGTTTTAATGGAATTCCACCCTAGCTCCACTTTTTGATTACTGTGAATAGTGTAGCAATAATCATGGATTTGCAAGTACTTCTGTAATAGGTTGACTTTGAACACTTTAAGGATTATTTAACTCAGGAGTGTTACAGATGCACCTCACGGTAGTCCTATTTTCAGTTTCTGAAGATGTTTTATACATTTTTTTCCACAGTGGATGCACAAGTTTTCACTTTTGCTTTGTATAAAACTTCTCATTTTTCTTTATCATCACCAACATTAGTTATTTGTTTTTCTTGATAGTAGCTCTTCTGGTTGCTCACTGTAATTTTATTTTGTATTTTTATCATGTCTAAGGGCACTGGACATGTTTTCGTATTTTTTGGTCATATGTTTCTTTCTATAAGAACTGTTTAATTAATTACTCCAGGTATTGATTTGATAACTTGCTTTTTCTCCTTTTTAGTGTTCACGATTTTGGAGTTCTTCATGGATTTCTAGCCTTCTGAAAGATGACTAGTTGGAAATGATTTTTCCTGCTCTTTAGTTGCTTGCTCCACAGCTGAACATTGCCTTAGTTGTAGCAGAAGCATTTTACTCTCATGCAATCCCACCTGTAAATTCTGGAAGGTGTTTCCTATGCTACCTTATTTTTTCAGAGTGTCATTGTTTGTGGCTAACCCTGATGTTGATTTGCCCATAATTTCCTCTGTCAGCATTTGTTGATGAGCCTATCTTTATTCTAGTTAGTTTCTGACATCTTTGTAAAAGAATGTTTGAGTCTTTTGTTCTTTTCTGTTGATCTTGTTGATATGTATGTATGCTTTGTTTCATTACCATGTTGTCTTTAGCACTGTTGCTTTTAGTCAGTTATTACATTATCACCAGCATGGCCTTTTCTGTATAAGATTACTTTGGAAATTTTAGTGTTTTTTTTTTTTTAATTTTAGGATTGTTTTTTCTAAGCTTGTAAATACTGTCACTGGGATTTTTATGGTGACAGCATTGGGTCTATAGAAATCTCTTAGAAATGTAGCTTTTTCAACTAAGATTTCAATACTTATTTTTTCATGATTATAGGAATTGCACATATGTATACCTATCAAATAAATTACCTCTTGATATATATATATTTATATCTACCTTCTATCGATTTATCATCTATCTATCTATCATCTATTATCTATCTATATCGAAAGAGGATTCATGAGATCTGCTTACAAGATATGGTATGGGTGATCCAACAATGGCTTTCTCATAATGGGTAGGCCAAGAATCCTGCAGTTTTTCAGTGCATAAGGCCAGATGTCTCAGCAGTCCTAGTATGCCTTTGAAGATTGGAGATTTCTGGCGAGCTTCTGGTATTCACTTTACACTGAAACCCATAAGAAGTCAGCTTTAACCATTAACGAAGAGATAGCAAAGAAACAGGACATTTGCACTTACTTGCCAGTGAGAGAAAGCACAAGCAGGCGAAAGGATTTCCGTTTTCTTTAATTGCGTTTTCAGTGCCTTAAAATTTTCATCCTAGAGAACTCTTGTTTCTTTGACTGTGTGTTTTCGATTTGCTGCCCTGCTACTCTGTTGAGTGTGCTCATCACCCCTTAGAGTTCTCTGGTGGAGTCTTCAGTGTTTTCAAGTATGGAACTTGTGCAAACAGGGGAGTGAATCAACCTGTCTGTTCCTAGGTTCTTCTAGTTAAGAGACTTTACTGCTGCTTTAGTCACACTGACTGTTTGCATCTGTTTAAGTTGTGGAAATTTATCCACTTTTGTGTTTTAGATTTTCTTCAAGTATGAGAAACATAAGTTACTTACTCATCCTCTTAATTTGCTGGAGCCCTTTGTAATCTCCTGTGTTAGTTTCTGGTCTCATTGCTGTGACAAAATATTTGACCAAAAACCCTTAAAAATATTCCTTTGGGTTTCCTAGTTCCAGGGGATTCAGCCCACTGTGGCACATAACGGCAGCAGGAATAGAAGTCAGCCAGTGCATAGTGTCCATGGTCAGGAAGCGGATAGCGACAGACACTGTGTACAGTTTGCTGTCTCCTCCTACCTCAGTGTGGGATTCCACCCCAAGGCATGGTGCGACTTACAATTAGGGCAGCTCTTCCCGTCTCAGTTTAACACAGATAATTTCTCACAGTCACCCCTGGAGGTTTGTTTCCATAGTGTTTCTAAATCGCAAGTATGTAACATCACCAATCATACCTCTCACCTTTTTCATTTTTTATTTTATTCTATTAATTGAGGATGTAGTTTGTTTGTCTGGATGAGAGTTCATCAAGCTTATTTATTGTTTTAGAGAAACAATTCTCTATTTTTTTTAAAAAAGACTGAATTATTTTTGTTTATTGTATAAATATTTTGTCTGCCTGCCTGTCTGTCTGTCTGTCTGTCTGAGGTCAGAAGAGGGCATCAGATTTTATGGTACTGGAGTTACACATGGGACATACAATGTGGATTCTGGGACCTGCACCTGGGCCCTCTACACGAACTACCCATTCTCCTAATTGGGAACTAATCTCTCTGACCTCTCGAAGATCCATTTCTTTGAAGTATTTTACATATGGCTCTTTTGCTTTCCATTTCATTACTTTCTCACCTGATCATTAGTATTATTTTTGGTCTATTAATTTTGGGGTCAGGATGCTCATATTTTCTAACACCTTAAGGAATATTATTAGTTTATTTATTTTTATTATTTTAATGTAATTGTTATATATAAGAACATTGCTCAGAGGTTAAGAGCAGTGGTTACTCATCCAGAGATCTTGAATTCAATTCCCAGCAACCACATGGTGGCTCACAGCATCTGTAATGAGATCTGGTGCCCTCTTCTAGAGTGTAAGCACATACACAGGCAAAACATTGTGTACATAGTAAATAAAAAATCTCAACAAAACAAAACAAAACAAAACAAACCCTTTCTTTTAAAAAAAAATGTGCAATTGTTGTCTCTTTTTCTTTTTGTAGTACTGGAGAATTGAATTCAAGACATCACAAATGTTTTGGCTTATATTCTACCAGAGAGATACATGTGTAACTCCTACATAACAACTTCTTATTTTATTAGTTTTTAGGTAATGTACAGGAAAAAGGTCAAAATATTACAAGTAAACAGTCAAAGTTTTCTAGAAGTTTAAGGAACTGTGAGAGACACATATAGGTTGATCCTTTTTAATGCTTAGAATAGTGGATCTGTTCCACAAAGCACTTACACTTCGATTAATATTTGAAGAATGGGCAAGAATTAGAACAAAGGGTTATGATATCATCTAATATTATAGGCAAAGCATATATAGAACTAAAAAAACCTTAGACATCCACATGAAACTGTAGACAGACTGGATGGTGCAAAAGATCCATAAAAGAACTCAAGAGTATTGTAAGTTAGCACAGAATGTCAATATTGTCATATTCAAACTCTTTAATGATTAAGAGGAAATAATCAATACCAAAATAATATAAACAGTGCTGCGATACATACAGTGATTACTTTGGCTATATAGATGATAATCCACACAAGGAAAGGGAAGAGTTTTGCACCCAGTGCAGCTTTTTCATGTCAGTAAGAAAGGGTATTGGAGCGAGATAGGAAAATACAGTGACTACAAAGTTAGGTCGAATCAGAGCTTCACAGTCTCTGAATGTGTAGTTACATTCAATTATATTAAAGTAATTTATTTATTAAGAAGAAGCCTGTGTCATTTCAAGCTCAACTTAATTGTAAATGATGCTTACAATAAAGGCCTCCGTGAGGTGAATACATTATTGAAAATGTGCTTGCATCCCTTAAAATGAGTGACTGCTTTTCTGGAGGCAGTCTTCTGAATGAAGTTCCAAATAAATTAAACATCTCATGTTGATGAGCAAAACACACTTCAAATTAAAACATTCAGCAATATTAATTAAATAGAAGAAAATTCTAAATTGATGTTGGCATACATCTTTACCTAATTTATTTTTATAGAACTTTATTGTTATTGTCTCCTTTAAAATGGAAGATTAAATAGCATTTTATCATGAGGAACATTTGTCTCACCTGACGCTACAAGAAAGTGAATATATATATATTTGTAATGAGAAACAAAGAACAACATGTGTATGTTCTCTAGTTTCATAGTTCCTGTTTTGGAATTTGTTTTTTTATTTATTATTTTTTATTTTATTAATTTATTCATATTACACCTAAATTGTTATCCCATCCCTTATATCCTCCCATTCCTCCCTCCCTCTCATTTCCCCCCTACTCCCCTCCACTATGACTGTGACTGAGGGGGATTTCCTCCCCCTGTATATGCTCATAGGGTATCAAGTCTCTTCTTGGTAACCTGCTGTCCTTCCTCTGAGTGCCACCAGGTCTCCCCATCCAGGGGATGTAGTCAAATATGGAGCACCAGAATTCATGTGAAAGTCAGACCCCACTCTCCACTCAATTGTGGAAATGTCCTGTCCATTGGCTAGATCTGGGTAGGGGTTCAAAATTTACTGCACATATTGTCCTTGGCTGGTGCCATAGTTTGAGCAGGATCCCTGGGTCCAGATCTGCCCATCATAATGTTCTTCTTGTAGGTTTCTAGGACCGTCAGGATCCTTTTTTTTTTTTTTTTTTTTTGATTTATCATCAATATTTTATTATTTTTGTGAGAATCATTCAATTAATACCCCAGGATGATCCTATCACATTTTAAGTTATTTAACTCTATAACTATGGAATCTATGCATATTTACCATTTTATTTCTTTTTTTAATATTAATTTATTCTTGTTACATCTCTATGGTTATCCCATCCCTTGTATCCTCCCATTCTTCCCTCCCTCCCATTTTCCCCTTACTCCCCTCCCCTATGACTGTTCCTCAGAGGGATTACCTCCCCCTGTATATGCTCATAGGGTATCAAGTCTCTTCTTGGTGACCTGCTGTCCTTCCTCTAAGTGCCATCAGGTCTCCCCCTCCAGGGGACATGGTCAAATGTGAGGCACCAGAGTACATGAGAAAGTCATATCCCACTCTCCACTCAAGTGTGGAGACTGTCCTGTCCATGGGCTAGATCTGGGTAGGGGTTTAAATTTTACCGCCTGTATTGTCCTTGGCTGGTGCCTTAGTTTGAGCGGGACCCCTTGGCCAAAATCTGCCTATCATAATGTTCTACTTGTAGGTTTCTAGGACCCACTGGATCCTTCTACATTGCTATTCTCATATGGTTCTCTCATCTAGAGTCCCAATAGGATGTCCTCCCCTCTGTACCAGTTTCCTGGTAAGGGGGAAGGCTTTCATGGAACATTTCCCTCGGGCTAGTGTCCAGATATAAGTGAGTATATATCATTTGACTCTTTCTGCTTCTGGGTGAACTCACTCTTTATGATTATTTCTAGGTTAATCTATTTGTCCACAAATTTCGGGAATTCCTTGTTTTTAATAGCTGAGTAGTATTCCAGAGTGTATATGTACCACAGTTTCTTTATCCATTCTTCTACTAAGGGAAACTTAGGCTGTTTCCATGATCTGGCTATTATGAATAAGGCTGCTATGAACATGGTGGAGCAAATGTTCTTGTTGTGTGCTGGAGCATCTTCTGGGTATATTCCAAGGAGTGGAATAGCTGGGTCTTGAGGAAGCCTTATTCCCAGTTTTCTGAGATAGCGCCAGATAGATTTCCAAAGTGGCTGTACTAGTTTGCATTCCCACCAGCAAGGAAGGAGTGTTCCTCTCTCCCTACATCCTCGCCAGCACGTGGTGTCACTTGAGTTTTTGATCTTAGCCATTCTGATGGGTGTAAGATGGAATCTCAGAGTTGTTTTGATTTGCATTTCCCTGATGACTAAGGAGGCTGAGCATTTCTTTAAGTGATTCTCAGCCATTTGATATTCTTCTGTTGAGAATTCTCTATTTAGTTCCAAGCCCCATTTCTCAATTGGGTTATTTGGTTTGGTGGTGTTTAATTTCTTGAGTTCTTTATATATTTTGGATATTAGACCTTTGTCAGATGTAGGGTTGGTGAAGATCTTTTCCCAGTCTGTAGGCTGTCGCTTTGTTCTGTTGACAGTGTCTCTAGCCTTACAGAAGCTTCTCAGCCTCATGAGGTCCCATTTATTAATTGTTGACCTTAAGGCCTGGGCTGTTGGTGTTCTGTTCAGGAAGTTGTCTCCTGTGCCAATGTGTTCCAGGCTCTTCCCCACTTTTTCTTCTAACTGACTTAGTGTCTCTGGTTTTATGTTGAAGTCTTTGATCGAGTTGGATTTGAGTTTTGTACATGGTGACAAATATAGGTCCAGTTGCATTTTTTTACACCTAGACAGCCAGTTAAACCAGCACCATTTGTTGAAGATGCTATCTTTTTTCCATTGAATGGATTTGGCTTCTTTGTCAAAAATCAAATTACCATATATGTGTGGATTCATATCTGGGTCTTCAATTCGATTCCACTGATCAACCAGCCTATGGCTATGCCAGTACCATGCTGTTTTAATTACTGTTGCTTTATAGTGTAGCTTCAGATCAGGTATGGAGATTCCTCCAGAGGATTGTTTTGGAATTTGAAACATAAAACATTAAGGAAAAATGTCTTACAGACTGTTAAGCTTTTCATTTAATTTATGTAGATTTTCTTAAAACTTTCATTTTAATTTCAAAGTTTTACTTTTAACACAATGAGATAATTTGTAGTGAATAAAATCAGAACATTTTACCTAAATATAAATAAGTATGTGCTAATCTCAGTAACATATATTAGAAGAGTCAAAAGAAAAGTTAAAGTCCACACAGGTCAAAAACCATAAAGAATTATCAAATAATTTATGATCTTCCCTGAAAATATACATATAAATAACATTATATAGATCCATAAGTTATATTTAGGAGAATATGTATGTGCATACATGCAATAACAATTGATGATTAAAGAGTGCATGAAATTGAAGGAGACCAGGAATATTTTTGGAACCTTTGGAGAGAGAAAATGAAAAAATAGTGAATCATAATATCAAAAACAAAAAAGAAATAAAAATTTGATCCATACACATAGGTAAATAATCTATTTTCATCCATGAGACATAATTACCTTCTAATATTATCAGTCTTCTATACTGTACCGACTTGTGAAAATACTTCAGATATAATAAAATCACACATTTTCAACTTCACTCACATTCTTTCTCCACTCTCCTCCCCTTAGAGCTCAAAGAACCCTGCGGAAGAGTGTGAGGAAAGATTGTACAAGTCAGAGGGCGTAGAGGACACAAGGCCATCATGGCCCACTGAATCAACTAAGCGGGGCTCATGTGGGCTCACAGAGGCTGACATGGCAAGCACCGGGCCTGCGTGGTTCAGAGCTGGGTCCTCCATCTTTATGTTATGGCTGTTAGCTTGGTGTTCTTTGGGACTCCTAATGGTGGGAGTGGGTGTGTCTCTGGCTTTTTGCCTGCTCTTGAGACTCTTTCTCCTGTTAGGTTTCATTGTCCAGCTTTTGCCTTGTCTTGTTGTTTCTTGGGTTTTTTTCTTTCTTTCTTTCTTCTTCTTCTTCTTCTTCTTCTTCTTCTTCTTCTTCTTCTTCT
>OU015747.1:1977369-2022259 GCA_907169655.1 Acomys percivali | reverse complement strand
CTTCTCCTTCTCCTTCTCCTTCTCCTTCTCCTTCTCCTTCTCCTTCTTCTTCTTCTTCTTCTTCTTCTTCTTCTTCTTCTTCTTCTTCTTCTTCTTCTTCTTCCTCCTCCTCCTCCTCCTCCTCTTCCTCCTCCTCCTCTTCTTCTTTTTTTGTCATGTTTGGCTGATGTCTCTTGGGGGCCTGCTCTTTCTGAATGGAAACAGGGGGAGTAGATCTGGGAGAAAGTGGAGGGAAAATGGAGGTGAGATTGGAGGGAGGGGAAACTGGGGTCAGGATTTATTATATGAGGAAGAATCCATTATCAATTTAAAAAATTAAAATTAAAAGAAAAGAACAGACAAGAGAAACATGAAAATTAAAGTTAAATAAAAAAGAACCCTCCCAGGACCATCTGCCCTGTGAATCTTTCACCAGCTGGCCCACAGCTTTCAGGCCTTGCTAGTCAGGATACAGCATGTCCTAAGGTCACGTCCCAGCTGAAGAGTATACCTTTATCACTGTGTTTACTTTGTTTTAACTCTATGTCCAAATTAACTTTGGGTCAGTTTCTTTGTAACTGATAACAAGTATCAAGACAGTGAAGAGCAGGCGGTGCCAGTCTTCATGGACCTGGCATTCTAGAAGAGAAGACAGACAAGAAGCCAGGCAGCCATGACCCAATGGTTAAGATGAGGGCAATAGATCCAGGGATTACTGGTAAAGAGAATGAAGCAAGGTAACCACCTAGTGAGTGTGCGTTAGCCTCAGGTCTAAGGTGTAGGCAACATCACAGAACAAGGGTGTACAGAGGGTGAGTCAGAGTTCACTCCTTACCTGTGCACATGTGTGCGCGCTTGTGCTTGTGTGTCTCATTAGACAGCCCTGGCCTGTAACTTCCTATGTAGCCCAGGATGGCACTCACCTCTGCTCCCCACTGTGAGTATTATAGGCATGAGCCAACCTGCCTGGGTTCAAGATTTTTTTAATACTTTATAAAAAATTAGCTCTATCCTTACATAAAAGGATAGGCAGTGCAGAGAAAAATTACAGATATCAGTTACCATTTTTCTTCGTCTGAAATTCTCTAACAAATTCTAAGTCACCATACTTCCTTATAATTTATGTTAAAACGACAGCGGGAGTTAGAGAAAGTAATTCAAGCACTTAGAATTTAGGCACACTTAAATTCATTTTAGCTTTTCCATCTTGATCTATCTTTTCTATCACACAGTCTGTTCCCCTTCAGTTCTTCAAATCCGTTAATCTCTTTACTCCATGACCCACAACTCTTTGTCTAAGTAGAGAAATCTCTTTTATTCCAAGCAGGGAATATTTGTTGTCCTCTGTGTTTTCAGGAAAGTAGGTCTGGAGGAAGGTCTCTGCTCATAGTTCAGGAAAAAGAAGTTAATGTTTCAAGAGAAGACAATGTAGTGAGTACTATTTTACCTACAGAAGGATGATGAAATAATAATTATTTACAAACTTATGTGCACACATATTCATGTACTGCATTGGTATAAACTCCATAAGGCCACTTTATCTTATTGATTATCTTGGGGTTTGCAAACCATTTTATATACTTGATTATATACATACATATATATATAATATATATGTATATATATATATATATATATCCAGATCATATCAGATTAGAAAAAGAAGATTGTGAAATGCAGATAATTTGTCAGTGTGCTAATGGTGATGACACTACGGTAAAGGCCAGTAACATAATATTCTATAAGATGGAGATGGATATTTTCAATACTCTTTTTAATCCTCAGAAAAAAATAATTATTTCTGTACTCTTCAACCTAAAGAAATTATGTATGTACTTTGAGATTTAAGCGACAAGTTTTCAATTACAAAATTAGGTAAAGAAGTGGTTAAGCTTTTGGCTTGTTAATTACAATGGTGGAAGTCCTCTAATTTGCAATGAAAATAAGTAATATGAGATGTAAAAAACAATACTTGTTTTAAAAATGAACAAAAGCTTAAGAATAAAGAAGGAGTGGTCATCAGAGACTGGGGATGGGTGGGGTGGGCTAAGGATGGAGAAGGAGTGGGTAATAGCCATAGGAACAGTGACTCTCGATGGACAGTTTTGTATCTAGAACAATAAGGTCCTTTATTTCTAAATACTGGTAGGATATATAATTTCTATAACCCAAAGTACTAATGAACATTTGAGGCAATGATTATGACAGTTATCTCATCACACGTTGTGTCTTCTTGCGTTGAAATATAACACTGAGCTCCCATAGGGACTCATTGCATTTAAACCATCGAGACAGCGGGCTGTATTGTTTGGGAGGACTGTGTGATGTTTGTGAGGTAGATCTTTTCTAGATGAAGTATGTAATTAAGGGTGATTTAAAGGAATGACAGCTTTGCCTACTTCCTGCTGATCTCTCTGCTTCCTGTGTATAGATGAAAAACAGGACCAACCACTTCTGTATATCTGCATCTGTGCCATACCTCCCTCACCATGATGGACTCTCCCCCTGGAGCACGAACAAAATATACTCTTCTATAAGTCACGTTGGGCCATGGTATTTCAGCACAGCAACAGGAAAAATTACAACAGCTCCAGAAATACTTTCAGTGTATCAAGTAAAAATAAAAAGGAAAATAGTCTCACATGTTAGCGAGTGGAACTGTAGAATTTTATTTTAAGGATTAAAGGTCACTATGAGAT
This sequence comes from Acomys percivali, assembly GCA_907169655.1. NCBI lineage: Eukaryota > Metazoa > Chordata > Mammalia > Rodentia > Muridae > Acomys > Acomys percivali. The sequence continues at coordinate 2,019,581 of OU015747.1, read as the reverse complement.
GCCGAGGGATGAAAACAGCATGCTAGTTAGAGCAAATAAGGATATAAATCAAGAGGAATTGAGTGATGTCTAGCGACAGTAATTAAAGGTTTTGGCCCATCTTCACGCAGATTTGGAAAGGGTCTGCTGTTGTGATTTGCAGAAGATTCAAATAAACAGCCTGTAATTATGGAGAGAACTTCAGGCCTTTGGCAGGTGGTGGCTGCCACAAACAGATTGCTCCACAAGTGTGTGGGGCACTCTTTATCTTGTAAAAGGAGGGGTTGCCTGAGCATAATAAGGTCAATGTGCTGAATTCCCATGGCCGTATACACAACAAGGGGCCATGGTACAATTAGGCACTTTTGTTATTGAAACTATTATCTCTACAAAGTGAAAGACGCAGCCATTGGGGCTAGTTGTTCATGATTTGTTGATTTCTATGTTTGTTGAGACAATTGTGATTTTTGTAATGGTCTGCATTTGCCGTTAGAGAGGTTTATTTGATGGGGTGATATCTACACTTCTCTGTGAGTATATGGATAAGATCTGGAAAGCAGTAAGGAATTAATGCTGTACTGGCAAGGTGGTGATAGTAGATTCTTTTCTAAGGTCCATGATCTCAGTGTCCCTGGGAAGCTGATAGGTTTATGATCCTGGGAATGTCATCCCTCCAGTTGAGTGGGCCTTATGTCCAGTTTATCTGACGTATCTAACTATCAATTAGCGAATGCCGCTTATTATTCCTCTTTGCTTATCTTGCCATCATGGTATTTACCCTGGCTTATAGGTGCTTCAGCTAGAAATCACTACTTAATTGCCTCTCTACCTTGGGAGCAGGAAGAAGCTAGGTCTTAGGAAAGAGGTTTTCTAATCAAACCCAGCTCAAATCACCTGAGACCTGTGTCCTAAGTGTGCAGTATCTTCAGCAATAGGGACCCTCAACCCCTGAGGCTGCTAGGACTACATCCGAAATCTGTACTATTTTGGGGAGTCCCTTGAACAACCTTGAGTAGCACTCCCAAAGAGGGTTTCTTGTGGCTGGGTTCATTTGGTGAACAAAGTGACTATATATATCATATAAGATATATTAATATTATTTGAGATATATATCTTAACATATGTATACATGTGTACTTACATGTATTCTACGCAACTTCTTGTAAATATAGAATAATAGGGTTCCTTGAGGCTTCATTACATATCTGTGGTGTTAATTGTCCTTATCTCTCATCTTCTGTATTGACTTCGTTCCTCCTCCCATCTTGGGCTCCTCTCAGTGGTTTCCGTTATACTTCCTATCACTGGTATCCTGCTCTTTTCCCCCCACCCCATGCTCCCAACTGTGGTCTTGCCCTGGTGATGTAATTCTTTCCTCGTTTTTGTGGTTGCTTAGTGTTCTATACTCACATATGAGGATTTAGAGGATCAGGTATATAGTGTTTATATCTGAGCCAGCATTCTCTCTCTCTCTCTCTCTCTCTCTCTCTCTCTCTCTCTCTCTCTCTCTCTCTCTCTCTCTCTCTCTCTCTCTCTCTCTCAGACACACACACACACACACACACACACACACACACACACACACACATATTTATCTTCAAATTTTAGGATTTCAGTTGTAGATTTGAAGAGTCCTGAAGTAATTGAATGATTTGCCACAGTTTTTCACACCCACACGTTTATTTTAATAAAATTTTGAAGCAGTTACTTTTATAGCATTTCACTTGAGTTTCAAGCTCATTTCTTAAATGATTTGCAGAAATAGAAATGTATAGTCATTATGAATTATGTCTACCTTTTTACCATGTATTTTATTAAGAATAACAGTGAACCAACACTTCAATAACACTGAAAAGTATGAAGTTCAGATAAGTAAAATAAAATTTAATAATTCTTTGATACCGGGAGAAAGAGATTTTATATTAGGAAGAAAACTAACATTCCAGATAATCTTAGCAAAGCAGTAGTGAACTGAAATTTTTCTACAGTGTAGTATTTGGGTCTCGAGTGTAGAAAATAAGACAAAGTGGAAGTTATTGTACTTAGAAAAAATCCGTTTTTTAAAAAATCAGCTCATTTTAATACATTAATTTGATTATTCATTCATTCAATATAATTTCAGGCTGGACACTAGTGCTGGGCATTGGTTTAGATTCCTAGGGGGTACAGAAACACAAAGGCAGACAATAAAATCCCTCAATCCTTATGTAAAGTCCATACTAATATGAAAAGAAAATAGACAATAATAAAATCATAGAGCAACATAAAATGAATAGACATGTAGAGAAATATGTGGCTAGGGAAAGAGCCTAAACCAAATCAGTTTTGTCTCTTCTCTAAGAAAGATGTCCAGGGAAGTCTTCAGCCAGTGAGTGATGCTGGCACCAGAATTAAAAGGCAATTATTCGGAGAAGACCAGAGAGTACTTTCCGCAGGTAATTATCCAAGATAGCATGGACTCAAAACAAAACAAACAAAACAAAACAAAACTGAAGTACATTGACTTTGAAATGCCTGAGGATTCCATTTCTTCGTCATAGAATATTAATTTATCAATATTATTTATTTATTTTAATACCAAAAGTTTGAACAACAAAAATCTTCTGAGCGAATAAAGACTTGTAATCAAATAGCATGGCGTGAGAAAATTTTTACCACTTCAGCTTGTCAATATGTTCAGGTTTGCCATGTGGATGTTGAACAGTTGTTTAACGATAAAGGACAAGATCTAGTGAGACTGATAATTACAAAATTCTATCAACAAGGAGCATGCAAACAATTGGTTTCCATGAGTCTAGATGCTAAAAATTCCAAACCAAGTTGCTGTCAGATTGCTGTGTAATGATTGCCAACTTCCTCAGTCATATATTGTGACTCCTTCCTCGCCTCAGAAAAGAAGTGACTGTGCTCTCATGAACTGTCTCATAATGGCACTAACCCTACTAAAGAGGGATCCTCTGGGGCTCGCATCTCCTTCCATAGGTTCCATCTCTTAGTACCATCCCACAGAGATTCAGAACTATGTCTGTGAAGCACATATGTGGTCACAATCCTTTATGATCAGATCTGTCAGATCTGAAATCAGTGAAATTGTCTTTGACTCAAGCCATCTTTTTACTATAAAGAGTGATGCTGGTTCAAAGGGTGCACCGTGACTTAACAAATTATGCTGGCATTTTTTACTTATATTTCTAAATCACTAGGTTACTTTACTAAGAATATTCTTTAAGACCACAAAATATGTAAGCAAGGAAAAAAAATTCCAAGATTTATGACCATAATCAATTAATACTAGCAAATTAAATTATCTATACATTTCCCATAACTTTATTCTCTACTCATACAATATATTTTCTTTCTCTAGCATTTGTAGTCTTGGAAATCTAAAATTTTTCCCTGATAGGAACAATGAGTTTAAACATCAGAAAAAAGAGATACCATCTCCAGTGCTCTGCACACGAAGAATATTTTTTTAATTTCTGAATATTTGAGTAAAACAGAACTTAACATCCTTTGTGGATGGCCTAACTTACCACATTAGCCTAGGCACAGAAGTATGCCCAATATTTTGACGTGGAAACAGGGCGTTGTAATCTGTGATGTTCCCTCTTGTAATGAATAATTTCCTTTATATATACATTTATATTATTACACATATACATAATAAACTACCTATAGCAAGAAGAAATATGACACAATCAGAAATTATATAAATATAGCATTCTTACTGTTTGGCTATATGTATTTGACAGTATTGCAGAAAATATTTCTCCCATCTTGGTGTGTCTAAAATTCTGACTGTGAATCAATCTCCATCACATATGGTCATTATCAACTTAAAACATCTATCTAGATGAGTGATATTTTAAAAATATCATTCTTACATGGTATGTCAAAAAGCATTTTGTTCTTACTGACAGACTGGTCATAGTGTTAGAGGATCTATTCTGTTGCTTTTCCTGTTTTGTGGTCATTAATAAAAGCATCACTTCATATTAAAAAAAAAACATTTATCTAGACCTACAGTATTTTAACACCTAAAGCTTCATTATAAAACTAAGCTACCTGGTCTTCAACCCAAGACTTGAGAAGGAATGAACTTGATTACCTGAGTAGACAGGAAGTACAGGTTAGTAGCCTTCCAAATGAGAAGGTGACAGAGACAGTTTGCTACCTGAATAGTTACCCAAAACTCTCTGTATCACTGGAGCACCTTTTTCAGCCGTTGGCCCAATGTATCTGTATGACAGACACATTTGTGAGGCAGAAACTATTGAGAACGTATTTAGTCTGTCTTGGCAGAGTTTGGCCTGCGACTCTGCCTGCATCCAAGCTTGCCTTTTAGGCAGAATTCTGTCTGCAGTAGAATTGAGGACATTTTCCCCAGAGGCTTGTTTGCCGCATTTGAAGCCATCTCCATAAGGAGGTTCTCTGATGCGCATCATCCTCATTGAGGTAGGCTGGGTGTTCTCAGGAGTTAACCTGTCTCATAGTGAATCTTTAAAGTAGTAAAGACATTTTAAATGCCATATTCTGCATGACTCTGATGTTGTTGAAGACCTTATCTACCTATTCTACCTTATCTTTCTATAGAATCGTATCTATCTGCCATACCTAAGATGTATATTCTTGTGATAAAAGTAGACCAGCAATTGACATGACCATCATCTGGTCAGCTAACAATTAACTTGTATAACTTACTTATCCTAAACAGCCTGTAATAGCACTTTCAAAGTACTAGAAGTAAACCTTGTATTATAATTGAGTTATATGGGTACAATACCTCACATTAGAGTATGTGTATACATATATATATATATATATATTCTCTCTCTATATATATATATATACATAGTGTGTGTGTGTGAAGAATAAACTTACCGTTGAATTCTATACCACCGTATCTAGAATTAAACTTATTTTGCATCTATATACAAACTTCTATACCAGTGAATTAAAAATAACCTTGTGAGTGACAATTGAGGCATTAAGTTGAAGATTAGATTGACTAATCTACTTTTTTCTCCATCTTCCCTATATATTTCTATATTCCCCCTTCTTTCTTTTCAACCCCTATCTTCAAACCTAAGAATGTCAGGTAGGGGAAAAGAGAGACATTGCTGAGTCTAACCTTTCTTTCTTTCTAAATAAGACCAATAATAACTTGTAACCAACTCCCATTGATAATAACCCTCTATAGCCCAAGAAAGAAACCAAAAGTTTACCCACACACCTTAAAGGAAATGGGGCATCATTTTCTTAAGGATTTTTCTGGCTGATTAGTGACAAATACTATCTAGTAGGGGCCCAAATAAAGTTGGGGAAATGGTTAAACAAGCTAGGAATAGCATTTGTGGTCCAGTTTCTAAATGTTGAGAAATTCCAGGCTTAATTAGAGTCCTGTGAGGGACAGTCAGGAATGCTGGACCAATTGGGATTGGAAGCTTTCTTTGAAAGTGTCCTGGCTGCTGTCCTGTTCTGAGGAAGAATAGCAATTGAAGCACTTGATGCTGGAACATGAAGGATACAGGATGTCAGTATCCAGCATGCTGAAAGCATTGCATCCTGTCAAGTCTGATCCAATGTCAGTGTCTGATTCTTTTGTTCTGAAAATGTAAAATTTCTCACAAGCATTATACAGTCCTAAAATTATAAGTGTATCATTCATTATATTTTCATGCTCATATTCATATAACATTTCCTTTCTTCTATTATAACGGTGAAAAATGGAAGAAGTCATTCTGAAACATAGTACTTTTATAATTTTGTGATAATAATTCTAAGGTAAATTTATTTTTCCCCACAAATGAATAGGTTTTATTCATTGGGTTCATAGAATGCCTTTAACTGTATAAAATTTACAGAAAATATTGGCCATATTTGAAAATTGGTTTTTAAATAGGCACACACACAGAAAGACATACTCCACTTTTTAGTTAGGCAATTTTCACTGTATTTTCCTTGTCTTAAGGCTTTTTTTTTTTTTTTTGGTGTTGAATGTTTATTTTCTTACTTTACCTTGTTTAATTTACAAATTGTGCATGTTACAATGACATTTTAATGAAATGTGTACTGTCATCAATATTTTTAAAAATATCAATAATGCCCCCTTTTCAGCAGCTAAGTGAACCTTATATAGACTCTAACTGACAGGTCTTAGAAATGTAACTAGGTCATTTGCCTATGACATCAATATTTTGATCATTATATGAATTGTGCTCCAATTAAATTTGTACTCTAGTGCCAATTCAAAACTTTTTTCCCATACAAAAACCCAATTATACAGCTAAAAGCATTTTCATGCTTCAGTAAATGGTAAGTAAAGACAAACAAAATGTCATCCTATCAATGTAAACTTTTAATTCAAGGAACTTGTTATTCCACTGTGCTATTTTGGTTACTACCAATATGGACTGTCCATATAATCACAATAGATATGAATAGGTCTATAGCTTTTATACTACTTAGTTACACTGGGAGTACAGAACAGTGATGTGAAGATAGTAATGATAAAAGGCTCCCTACCCATGTGTGACAGGTGTGCAGCTTGGGCTTCATGTGGGACCCCTAATAACAGGAGCAGGGGGAGGCTCTGAGTGTGTTGTTCTCTGCCTTTGGATCCCATTGCCCTAACAGGCCTGCCTTGTCTAGTCTCAACAGAATATGCCCTGGTCTTACTGCAACTTGATATCCCAAGGCAGGTTGATATCCATGGGAGGCCTCTCCTTTCCTGAGAAGAGGAAGAGAGGGGGCATTGGGGGGAAGGGAGTTGAGAGGGAAGGACTGGGAGAAGAGGGAGGGTAAGCTATGATTGGGATGTAAAGCAAATTAATTAATTAATGGAAAAAAGTATCCCAAGGAAAAGATAATTTAGTCTTCAGGAGTAGACTATTACTCAAGCAGAGTGCAAACTAACCTGAAGATCTGAAGCACCTAAAAGTGACAACATGTTGATACGGCAGCTTAAAATTTTTTATTTGGACATTTAACTATGTACATATGGATGGAAATATCAACCCTGTCACATAATTACATGTCCACGAAAAGTCATATAAATGTGCAGATAACTCAGTGAGTAGAACACTTGCTGCATAAGCAAGAGACACTGAATTCAAGTCCTCACCCACATATAGAAACTGTGAGTGGCTGTGTGCATGGGGGAAATCCAAACACAGAGGCAGAGCCGGGTAGATTCCAGGGGTTCTCTGCTCAGTCACCGTCACTTGAAATAGAGTGTTTCAAGTTCAGTAAGAGCATTAATATTAAAGTGGAAAGAAATAAAAAAGTCATCCCAGATAATCCTCTGGCATCCATAAGCATGCATATGCTTCTGTATACACACATGGGCATGCATCTCACACAATGTAAAACGTGTCGACAGCACACACATATGCAAATAAATTAACCAAAATAAAATACATTTAGAAACTTTGCAAAGGTTTGAATATATGAACATCTAGTGTTTATGCGTTTTACTCATTAATACTAATTTTACTTTATTAATATGTATTACCTTACACTGTTATATTGCCATGAATACTTTCATTTGAATCTTTTCTATTTTGAAATGTCAATATCCTGAGGCTTTTAGAGATTATCAAGTAAACTGGAAAACAGCCCTTCTATTGCTTTGATACTGAGTTATAGTGTGAAAACTAGAAGGTAAATATATCATGTAATGTAATGTGAGTAAAAGGCTGAAGATCAGGCCCATTACAAAGTTACCGGTGATGCTTTTCCATTGATATGGTACAGCTCTGACTACAGCTGTAGGCCTGCCACTGAACGATGAAAGCTGGAAATGTCACTGTTTAGAGGTCAAATCCTTCTTTGAACTTAATATATAATAATTATATAATAATGTATACATTCACTTTACATCATGATCTCATCCCTCCCTCTCCTCCCAGTTCCTCCCACACACATCTTTCCCTCCATTCTCCGCCTCTTCTCCTCAGAAAAAGGGAAGGTCGCCTATGAGTACCAATCCACCCTGACACAGTAAGTTGCTGCAGGACTAAGTACATCTCACTGAGGCCAGACAAGGCAGCTCAGTTAGGGGAAAGGCTTTCAAGGGCAGGAGTCAGGGGAGAGAGGGACCCTGCTCCGGTTGTTGGAGGATCCACATGAAGAAGAACAAGCTATACACCTGCTACGCACGTGCAGGGTGCCGAGGGCCAACCTGCATGGTGTTTGGTTGGCTGTTCAGTCTCTCTGAGGCCCGTGGACGCAGGTTAGTTGACTTTGTAGGTCTTCTTGTGGAGTCAATAACTCTTCCAGATCTCTTGTTTCCCCAACTCTTATATATGACTTCCTGAACTCCATCTAATGTTTAGTTGTGGGTCTCTGCATCTGTTCCCGTCAGTTGCTGAGCAAAGCCTATCAGAGGAGGTGTGCTTGGATCCTGTCCTCAGGCACAGCGGAGTAACATTAATAGTGCCAGAGGTTGGTTCTCTCCCATGGAATGGGTCTCAAGTAGGGCCAGTATCTGGTTGGGCATTCTCTCAATTTTTGCTCCGTCTTTGTCCCTGCACATCTTGTAGGCAGGACAAAAATTGAGTTGAAGGTGTTTTGGGTGGGTTGGTGTCTTATCCCTCCACTGGAAGTTCTGTGTGGCTACAGGAGATGGCCACTACAGGCTCTGTATCCCCCACTGCTCGGGGTCTCAGCGAGGGTGACCACAATAGAGCTCCTGGAGTTGCCCCATGCCAGATCTCTGGCAAATCCCGGAGCTGCTCCCACTTCAGATGTCTGCCCTAACGTGGCCCTCTCTAATTTACTCTCCCTACACATAATCCCCTTCCCTGCTTCCCTCCTCATCCCCTTTCCTACCCAGGTTTTAAAAACTCTTTTCTGATAGAGATAGCTACTAAAATTGAGTCAACACACTGTACTTTCTTAAAAAATCTTCTGATTTTGTCATGCTATGATTGTGAGTTCTCTTAATTGTAAGTGTTCAATGCAAGTATAATTTGTAGAAAATTTTTGTTAAAAAGATAAATCTATTTGGCAAAAAGCCTACATTTCATTTTGTTCTAAATATGGATAAATTCGTTATTCAGATATTTCAGTAAATCCAATTTTATTAAAAGTGTGTATGCCTATTCTTTTAAGTTGTTTTGAGATTTTCATATGTAGGCAATGCATTTACATTATTTTTCTTTTCTCTCGCTCTGTTATCCTTGTCTCCTAATTCCGTTTCAAATTCATGAACTCTAATTCTCAATTATTATCCTCTCTCTCTCTCTCTCTCTCTCTCTCTCTCTCTCTCTCTCTCACACACACACACACACACACACACACACACCAACACACACACATACACACACATATATATCCATATATACTCACATACACATATATACACACATGTATATATATATGTGTGTGTGTGTATTATATATCTAAGTACATATGTGTGTTTGTAAATATAACTTGCTGAGTCCCGTAGTGTTGCTCTCTTTGTGTGTGCACTCAAGGTTAGCCACTTGGGATTAGATAACCTATCAGGGGCTTGTGTGACTGAGGCTAGCCTGGGCACCTGGACTAGGTGAGAATGTACACAGTTTGGTTCAATTTACTCCCACAATTTAGTGGCTAACATACATGAGGTTTATTATCTCAGCTAAAATTTTGAACAAAATATTTGCTTCTAGGATGGCTGAAAGGATCAAAATATGCATCAAATAATATTATGCAGAAACAAATATTATACAGAGACGCACATTGGTTTCTTTTCATTGAAAGAGCAGATAATGTGTTTGTAAAACCCATCAAAACAATCAGATTTATCTTTTCACAAAATGTAAGTAAAAGTTCAGCCTCCTCCTCTGCTTAATAGTTTCTTCGTGTATACAAACATGACGTTGGCCTTCTCGTTTCTCATGTATTGGAATCAAACAAACACACGAGGGAGAGGGCATACGCTCATTGACGATCGTCGTGCCTGTCTCACAGCCTTGTGGCGTGCACAGTATTGTTTTGGAGGGTAACAGTGCAGTTGAGCATCAGTATCACCTATACTGGGATGTGAGCTGAGGCATTTTAGGGCATGACTACCTGGACCAGCAGGGGAAACAGCTGCTCTTAGCTCAACCCAGCAGGAGCCGTGAATAAATTACATACCATAGGAGCCTATTTGTGAAGTAAAATTTCCAAAGTCCCTGCTTTTATTTTATGCTCCATTTCTTTTAGCTGCTCTTTTGTTGTTGTTGCTTTACTTTTCCTTCTAACTTAGCAGGTCTATGTTTGCTGTGGTGTATTTAGTTTCTTGAGAGTTAGCAATGTGGGGAACTTTGGAGTCAGCTCAAGACACTCCAAAGCCAAGTTCTCAGCACAAAGGAGATGTATTTGCCCTACAGGGACAGAGGGCAGGGAATAAGGGACAAAGACAGGAGATAGAGGAAGAGTGAGAAAAGGATGGGAACACGAGAGAGGGGTAACAGCTGTTTGTCAGGGAGTGGGGTGTGGACAGAAAGAACCGTCTCTGGGTAGAGCAGGACAGATGTGGCCCAAAGGCAAACGGCAGTTTATAAAGGTAAATGGGAAAACATGGACTGCGATGAGACTTTTGATTTGAATTGGGCATATTAATTAGGTGATGCATGCAAAGGGTGGTTTTGATTGTTGAACTTCAATACTTTGATAGCTAGACCTTGGTCGTCCACCTCAAGAGGAGGAAGTGGCTGAATAAGAGGATAGACGGTGGTGGCTAGCTTTAGAAATTACAGTCTAATGGGTAGCAAGGGAATCCAGGAGAAAAGGCAGGTCTGCCAGGGCCGTGTTTGCCAGGCTTGAGCCAGCTAGAGTCCCTTCTAACAATACTTGCACTTGCTCTGTAAATGTGGTAAATGTATATTCCACAGATAGCAATTGATTTCTTAAGACAATTTTGTGCTGTTTAATATCAAGTGGCATTAATGTGGGCACTAATTGTCTAATCTGCACCTAGGGCACTGTTCTTGACACATAGGACATAATATTGAACACATAAATGATATGTTATAAGGTATTGGGTCAATTTTATTTCTTGCATTATATTCTATGCACATTGAAGAAGACAGAGAAGTTTTCCTTCCTTTTTTGCCTTGTATTTTTTTTCACAAGGAATAAGAAGACCATCCCTAATTTTTTATTTGCTAGCAGATATCACTTTCAGAGAGCTTCTTGGTTAGAGGCAGGAGCCTGTGTCTACTTCCCACTCAGAACTATGCGACCGATGCTTTTTTGAACCTGTGTGTGACTTGTGCATGCTGTCTCACTCTCTACCAGTCCATACGTGCATCAGCTGCATCAGTTTTGTTGTGTCTGGAGGTCACTGTTTCCTTGGACTCAATCATCATCACCTCTGGCTCTTACAATCTTTCTGACTTCTCTTTAGTATAGATACCCGAGCCTTGAGAAAACAGATTCATTTTCTCCAGTGGAATCTCACAAGGCATGTTGACCACACAGCAGAGTATGCTCCATTCCAAGGAGAATTTGACCAACACAAAATGAGCTCAGTGGTATTTTTGTATACTTTTTGTGCCACTTTCTTTGTTTGGACAATCTTTTTGGCTCTACTTTCTACACACACACACACACACACACACACACACACACACACACACACACTTCCTTTTGTATATTTGTGAAGATTTTTGTTAGTTTGTTTTGTTGTTGTTTAGGAGAGAGAGGGAGAAAGAGTGGGAGGGAGAGAGAAAGAGAGAACAAACAAGGACATACAGTTGGAAGTTGAGTCAGTAAAGAAGTGTGGAAGATCAGGGAGAAACTGGAGGAAGAGAAAAAATATCATCAAAATATATTACATGAAAACTATATTCAATAAAAAGAAAAAATCTTTTAATAAAAAGTACAAACAAACAATAGAATATATATACACATACATATAGATTACTGGTTGCAACAAGATTAGATTGCTTTTTCTTTCTACTATAAAAGATGTACTGCAATAAGATTTTTATATTATCCCCAGTTGAGTGGAGAGTGGGATATGACTTTCACACGTACTCTGGTGCCTCATATTTGACCATGTCCCCTGGAGGGGGAGACCTGGTGGCACTCAGAGGAAGGACAGCAGGTTACCAAGAAGAGACTTGATACCCTATGAGCATATAAAGGGCGAGGTAATCCCCCTCAGGAACAGTCATAGGGGAGGGGAATAAGGGGGAAATGGGAGGGAGGGAGGAATGGGAGGATACAAGGGATGGGATAACCATTGAGATGTAACAAGAATAAATTAATAAAAATGGGGAAAAAAAGATTTTTATATTATCCAAATGACTCATTCGTACTAAGTAATTTACTGTTTTATTCTGTTCACACTTTAAAAATATGTTTACTGATTACTACAGTCAACTTTATGACATTGTCATCATCTCAGAAACATTGTAGCTTTTAGTGCTTTAATCAGGTGTCTTCTATCTCTCCATCCAAATCTCTCTATGCACAGATTTTCTCTAATTTTTACATTTTGTAAAGTCAGCTATGTAGGGTTTGTTTTTTTAAGGGCTTTCTTTCTTCTGGAGTGAAGTTAGTAAGGGTCACCTATATCCTTGTATATAGCAGCTAATCATACCTTTTTATGAACAGGTAACATTGCTGTTTACATTATACCCCATTTTGTTCCTTACATTGTTTTTCATATTTGAGATGTTTCTATCTCTTGAATATTTTGATGTTGTTACTCTAAATATCCATGTCAGAAGAAAAAGATAATTATGTCATCATTTGAATTTTTCTTCAGATTTAAACAATCTGTTTGAGAAGAGATTTCCTTTGAAAGAGATGACCACTCCTCTATTGCTTTTCATGTGATAGCATTAATACACCATGATTGATGTGCAGCTCCACTATGTAGCTGAAACCTGATTTACCTTATTTGTGCTATATTTATATTTGTCCAAAAACATAACCATCAAAACAATAGGAATACATGAGAGAATAGGTATATACTGTGCTTGTCCCACTGTCTTCCATATCTTAGACTCAGACATGGTTCTTTTACATGGTTTTGGGAAACAGTTAATTAGCTTTTTCCTTTTTCTGAATTTCATTGTAAAGGATGCATAGTGGATTTGCTTGGTGAGATCTCATCTAATGTAATCTGTGCTGTCTCCTTACTGAAGGAGAAAATGCCACATTGCAGGCAAAGGCTTGACATCAGATACTTCAAATTATACTTCAGAAAATCTCCAGGATATTAGGAAACTTGATCAAAACCATTTAGTGGTTACAGTCCAGAATTGGGCCACTGTAAACACTTTTTGTATTCTGGGATGCATCACAGAATGTGCTAGGGATAATATTTGGCATTAATAAGCAGAGTCAAGAAGTTCATATACTTTATTTCATTTTATTTATTTATATTAACTTCTAAATTTGGCTATTGATACAGATTTTTTCATTTAATGAATTAACTTAATAATTCTTGTTCTAAGCTATTCTTATTTTTTAAGAGTTTCAGAAACTGTACCTGTAAAGTCTCACCAACCTGACTGCCTAAACATGAGCAGACCAAGGACAACAACAACAGACATACAGACATGCTGGTATGGAGAGAAGAGAGACCATGAGCACCCTACTCAGGGAACCTAATGCATGGAAGGGATGCTGAAAATGGGTGGAAAAGAAATCCTCCTTAGCACAAGCATACCAATTAGTTATCAACTAGTTAACAACAAATGTTCAGCCCTGAAAACACACATACAGGTAAAATGACACAGACTGAGCTGGTTGTATTTAAGTCTTTATATACACACATACAACGAAGTGGCATAGTAATATTATAATCTTAAAACATAAGAGAAATGATAAAAAAATAAATGTCAGACGACATCTTCAAGTCCATTTGGTGAACACAAATACCTCTTGAAATGTTTAATTAAAAGGACACAGAGCTGGGTGGCTAGGGATAGTGAGTGGGTCTGGGGAGAGTCGTGAGGGTAGGAATATGGTCAAAATACATGGCAAGGAACTTTCAATGAGCTGATAAAAATTTAATAGCATAATATCAATAAACAAAAGGAATAATTTTTTAAAATGTCACCTTAGGTGGCACAGATATGTAATCTTAGACTTCCTGAGGCTGAAGGAAAAGATTCAACAGCTTTATAACCATAGCAGTAGGCTGCTGTCATCCTTCTAAGAGAGGCTTTCATTTTTACGGTGGGCATCAGTCAATGAAAAGACGCATAATGAGATAAGGGAGCACGCGCCTGGCTCTAAACAGGTCCTCCATGTCGATGCACCATCATGGCCTGGAGAACGTCGTTAAAAGGAAGCAGAATGAATTTAAGAGCTAAAGGAAGAGAAGCAGTGCTAAGAAACACTGTCTTCTGTACATGACACAGGCACTGCCTTCATGAACTCTGTAGCACTGGTCACTCGCCCAGGGCATGAGCAAGAGCAGTTAGCTAAAATCCTAGACGAGATGGCTTAGGTCTCCAGGTTACAGGCATTATTCATGAGCTAGTGGTAGCTAATAGTTGCTGGGGAAGGTAAGATCTTTTTTTGAGGATGTGAGCACGTAGAGGTTTTCCATGCCCTCAAAGATAGCCACTCAACCATGCCATATATGGGTCCCACTAACTGGATTTAGTGGTTTATCAAACAAATATGAACTTGGGTTTGGGCAGTTTGAATGGATATGAGGAGAGCTTGAATACTCATATTTTATAATGAAATGTATGGAATTCTAAAAATAACATATTAAAGAACAAAGCCCCTTCTCAGATTATCTTGACATACAATAATTTAATAATCAGAAGTTTAGAATTTATAAGTCAATCTTAAACTAGATAATTATAATAACACCGTATGTTTCTATTTAACAAGATACCAACTTTTGTTTGTACTCTACTTTCTTTTTAAAAAACTAAGATTTTATATTCTGGAATATGCTGTACGTTTTTTCCTATGCTGCATTTTCAAACAACTGTGTTTTTAAAATACAGGGGTGGTAAGGAAACATCTTAGCCTGACAGTAGTTCCTTGTGGTGTCACCATTATTCAACAACACAACAATGTCAGAGAGCTCTACCCCAGTCGGGCTCGCATCATCTTCCCTCTGCTGCAAGAAGAAATAAGAAAGCAAACAAACGAGGCACCCTCCTGTTAAAGAGAAAAAAGAAAATCTATAACTTTCATAATATGAGTCACAGAAGTGAATGGCTCATGATTGTGCTAGGAATAGACATATATGCTGACAGACAAAGAACATTTAAGCAACCGCGTTTCCGGGAATGCACTGAAATGGTGGAAAAGGAAGAGCATGACACAGTGAAACATCTCATCTTGCCCAATTGCGCGCCAGCCTTTTTTAGAACAGTCTTTTCTTTGGGTGCTAGGCTGTGTCACTGCTTTTATAGGGTGCTTTGTGTTCTGTGGGAAATGCGTCATATCGTATTGTTGGTCTCATTGCTTCACACTTTTTCTAAGATCCTGAATAATTAATCTGATTGTATCTCCCTAGGAATTCTCATTAGTGAGTAGGACCCGTGCTCTTCTGTTTAACTCTTGACATCTTTGGTATCCTTAGGAGAGAAGGTGTGAGTGATCCTCTTTTATAGGACTCCACAGTCATGTATTTTAGATGTGTGAGTCTAAAAGCGTTAGAGATCTAAACTCCCCTCCTCACACCATTTTTGATCAGAGAAGACTAATTGCTTTTTTATCTACTAGACTGTACAATCCTTTATTTATTTATTTTAATATTTTATTAATTTATTCATATTACATCTCAATCATTAACTGATACCTTGTATCCTCCCATTCCTCCCTCCCTCTCTGCCACTTTCCCTCTACTCCCCTCCCCTATGACTGTGACTGAGGGGGACCTCCTCCCCCTGTATATGCTCATAGGGTATCAAGCCTCTTTTTGGTAGCCATGTACAATCTTTTAGTTTGTTTACTTCTTGCAGATGACGGGTAGGCTCACCAGTAGATTTTTGTGACCATTATTATAAAATAACAGGGAACTTTGACAGCCTTAAAGACTTTTTCTAACAAATAATTATTAGATTGAGCAATTTTTGTTTCATACGTATTTGTGTTCAATACCGACAATTAAACACATTAGACTAATCCCTCTTTATTTCAAGCTTTATGCAAAGACACAGATACAAAATGAATATAAAAACAGTCAGAGGATGGGGCTGGAGAGAGGGCACAATGGTTAATAACAATACTGTCCTTTCAGGGAATACAATTCCAGTTCCTTGAACCCACATCAGGTAATACACAACTAGTATCTGTAAAACTCCCACACACATGATGTATGTACACACACACACACACACACACACACACACACACACACACAAATTAAGATTAAAATAACTTTTAAGCCGGGCGTGGTGGCGCATGCCTTTAATCCCAGTATTCGGGAGGCAGAGGCAGGCGGATCACTGTGAGTTCGAGGCCAGCCTGGACTACAAAGCAAGTCCAGGACAGTCAAGGCTACACAGAGAAACCTTGTCTCAAAAAACCAAAAAAAAAAAAAAAAAAAAAACTTTTAAAATAAAAAACAAAACGACTAAGAAGAGACATCTTTCCATCTATAAAAACGAAAGTGCCCTAGCAAGTTGCAAAGACTCTCACCTTCCTACAGTTAAGTCTTTCTTCCATAATACTACATTTCTTTTCTCACTCATAGAAGTGGTAGTCCTCTATTGTTAGACATCATTTCCTCTAAGTAGAATCATTCTTTCCTGGAGTGATGTTCACAAAGCTCTGATAGTAAATAAAACTCGAAAGTCTTTTGAAGTAAACAACTCATAAATCTCTAAGGTTACATAGTTGTTACAAATGATGGGGAGAGAAAATTCTGAGGTATCTATCCATCCAGCTGCAAATCAGTAAGCACACACTTTTTATGAGTTAGCGTCCATAATGTGGTGGACTTATTGGTGGTTTTGTTGCCTTTGAGGCATCCGTGCTTTTATACATAACTCCAGCGGACACCCTGGTTCAATAAACTAGACTTGGATGAAGTCATTAAGTTGGTCATTGTTGGTGCTCCTTCTGGGATGAATAATTGTTTGTTCAAATCTCCTCAGGTAAAGTTCTATGACAGATTATTTTTTTCTGCTTTTCCCACTTATTGTCTTGAGGATTTCAAATTCAGTTCCACACCATCTATTCTGTATGTCTGTGTCTCTCCCTCAGAATTCCCACGTTCACCTTCTGTGTTCTATTTTGGTTTTCCTGTGGCTTCTCATTTAGTACCCTCTGGTTAGCAGAGATGACTGTTTTCCAGGTCTTCTTTATATCCAAGCACCTTTCCCTTTGATTAAGTTTTACTGTCTTCTAGAAAGGAAGAGGGCATACCAGTTGTAAGCTGATTAGGCCATATCAGTGTGAGCACTTTGCTAAAGTAATGGACCAGAGCTCATAACTTTGCATTTCCACTGATGTGACTTAGTGGCTCGTGAAACTCAGAAAAAGATTCCCTCTCCTTCCTTTCCCTGCATGTGAAACTTGGTCTTGTGATGATTAAGACAGTGTGATGATAATGACATCAGCATGATGTCTAATATTTATTAGATGCTATTGAGTGTATACATTTGGAAGCTTTTCACATGATTTAGCATATTGATTTCTCACACTTAGGCTATGAGATGGATATGATCATTATTCTCATTTCAAAAAGAGTAAAGGAAACAGAATATTAAATGAGTTGTTCACAAAAATGCATGGTTGAGAATAAGCTCAGCTATGTAGTTCCTTTTTGGTCCTTAAATACTCACCTCTGTAATTACTAAGATTATGATGAGAATTTTGGTACAGGAAAGGAAAGGGTGTAAAAATGATGAATGGAGAACTCATTACTTAGCTGTCATAGTTCTCAAGACTGAAATAAATGCTAAACCTAACTTTAAACCGAATGCTTCCATAAATATATTGGGTAATATGTCACTCTCATTTTGCTGCTATTTTTTGATATTGATATTTTCAGAAAGTTTATGGGTGGAATTTGGAGTGCCATGGCCTTATTGACAAGCACACTCATTTTCCTTCTTTGAATGTTAGAGTAATAAAAATGCATTATTGTCGTTAATACACACAATACTAGAAATACCTTTTAAGTGTAAAGCTAGTTTAAATTAACTTTGACAGTTTCTATTTGTTGAATGAAATAATTTTTTCTTTGTTATCTTCAATTTTCAAATATTTGACAAACCAGCAGGGTATAGGGACCAACACAAGCAGATACCTATCTACACGTTCATAGCCATTGGTCATATAAGAAGCAAATGAACAAGAAATGCCAGAAATTTGACAATTCTTTCTAGTTTAACCCAAGCCTGACATAGTTGTTTTTTGGGCATGGGAAAATAGTAAGTAAGAAAACTTTGCTTGTGAAGAGGTCTGCAGAGATACTGATACTTAAAAATGATTAGATAAGCTTGCTCATATAGCATACTTTCATGAGCTCACAATTGAGTCGTTTATATTACTTTGTTTATCAGATTTATTTTTCTTTGTCTAGCAATTAGGGTCTCATATATACAATTGAAGGAAAAGAGAGAATGTTAAAAAAAATAGGGACAATGAGGATTTTTGTTAACTGATTCTCAAGATTTGGGCATATAAAACAGTATTACCTTAGTGTTGTGAAGAAATGAGAAGGAAGAAAAAACAGGATGCACATCTGTTACTCTTCTTGTTTATCATATAACCTGAATTTGAACTGTGGGTAAAGTTGGCAGTATTGAAGAGGTCCAGAAAAAACGAAACCATTCAAAGACATACTGCTGATGCTGACTGACATGGCCATGAGTGTCCAGAACATGATACCACAGGATGCTCGGAGTGATTTTGGCAGGCAATATATTGTTAGAGGCTGAAAATCCTGCAATAGCAGGTGGACAGCAGAGAGACAGAGCCAGAAAATGGTGTATTTTTTCTAAATTTTCTTTTAATTTATCAAACTCTAATTTTTTTCTTGTCTGAGTAATAAATGAGTTCACTATGCTGGAAAGTCATTTATGAACTTCTGTTGATTCTGAAAGTATTAATGACAGACAATATTAGGTGTCTTACTTATTTAGGGGAGATCCTCTGTGATGTATGGAATATATATATATATGAATAAATGGAAAGATGTTAGGAAAAACGAGAAGTAAGTTTAACACAACCCAGCAACTTATCATTTTTGGAAAAATAAAATTTTAATACTTGCTTGACACAGAGTAAAACTATGTAAGTGGTTTGTTCAACATTGCAAAAAAAACAGCATTAGAGATAGAAGGTTTACACTGAAGTCTGAGGCTTCTGTGGCAGGATTGTCAAGCTCACAACACAACTGACACGGTGACACCTACATTTTACTTCTTTTCACACTTTTGGCTTCCTAAATTCCTGCTGAACATTTTTGGACCACATGTGTTTATAAGGAATAGCATTTTTTACAATTGTATGTGTATATATGTATGCTAGATATTGGATGTCACATATACTGTAGATAATAGGTAGATGATAGATATAGATAGATAGATAATAGATAGATAGATAGATAGATAGATAGAAAGATAGATAGATAGATAGATAGATAGATAGAAAGATAGAAAGATAATGCTAGATAGAAGGATAGATATATAACTGCAATAATATGTGTGCAACGATAGGAGGAATACCTGTGCTGAACACTGGGAAATGTATATTCATCGCTGAAGATTCTCAATTCCTCATTATTTCAAAGTATTAAGGGTCCACATGAAAATCAGCAGCATGCAGAAGTCATTAACACTGTGAACCTTAGAGTCTAACACATGAAAAAAATCACAGGATACTTTAAAGATGAATGTGCTTTACTGAGATAAAATCAGAAAGCTTCCTGCACAGAGAAATCAGACAGCTTTGAAGTGTACAGAGGAAGACACATGCTTATTAGTGAACAGTAACGTTTATATAGTAAAGCCTAGAGACACAAAGAAATGTGACAGAAACAGTGTGGGCGATACTCTGTAAGAAGTCTCATAATTAAACATTGGAAACATAATAATCATGGACAGATTATTTAAAATTTTAATGCCTATGTCTTTGAATAAATTTTGGTGATAGTAATAAATTGTGCCTTCTCAAAAAAAAAAAAAAAAGAAGAAATAGAAGGTTCAAAGAACAATATAAAAGACAAGATCAGTATGGGAAGAAAAAAATGATAACATCCAAATTTCAAACTTTAAATTAACAAATGTGAGTTCTGGAAGATCATTTGCTTTTTCATTCAATACCATGTGCCTAGAACTCTGAGTATTGCCTGGTGCACATCAGATATAAAATTTGTTGAATGAATGAATTCCATGTTGATTTAACACTATAAAAACTCTTGCATAGCTCTTTGTGATGGTATTGGAGATGATCTAATTACAGAAGAGTTTTTCTCTCTGGACTAAAACCTGGCAGTGAATATGGCTAAGGGTGACCAATTTCTGTCTCATATCAATTAAAGCTTTCACGGGTATTTACGCAAATGCAGCCGTTAATGAGCAGATGCCCAGGGCAATGATAATTATGATAATAATACACTGCCCTTATACCATCTCTCTTATCCACAGAAACCTAGGTGCTTTACCAACAGCAATTATCGTAGCACTTATGGGAGATAGGAACATATAATTAATGCCATTTGCAGATGAAAATGTAAAGAGAAAGAGGGATTTAACAACTAATCCAGAAAGATACATCATCTTTGCCATTTATTGATAAAAATGTCTGGCCACAATTTGATTGACATTATGAAAAACCAACATCTGAAAAATTTTGAAAGAGAACGAAAACTGTATAGATGAAGACAAGCATGGGTAGAAAGAAATATAAGACAGATATGCATCAAAATGTACAGCATCACACAGGAATCAAGAGTAACAAGCCACATGGACTGCTTTGTTGAAGACAGAGGCCCAGGTCTCTCTGTGCACAATGTCGGGGCAACTCAGGGCAGAGACCCAGAGAAGCCAAATGTGATTTCTCCATTTTACTCTAAATGTTGATCACTGGGGCTCCCGTGTGTGAGAGAAGGAGATACACGCGATTCAGATGAGGAACAGGGAGCGGGTGTGCCCATCTTCCTTTTCTGTTCACCTGGGCCTTCAGAGAACTGGGTGCGGTCATCAGTGTTGGTGATGGTAGCCTTTTCTTTTGTAGTGTAGTTATTCCAATAGTTGCCTTCTGGAAACACCATCCAGGCCCCCAGAAGTAACATTTCACCAGATAGCTTGTCATCTTTTACCTTATTTAAGCTGAAACAGTGCAATGGTTAAATCATGAGTCTCTCTCTCTCTCTCTCTCTCTCTCTCTCTCTCTCTCTCTCTCTCCCTCTCTCTCTCTCAGGAGCCGGAGTGAGAAGAGGCAAATGATCAAACACTTTGATATTTATCTATCCACACACCCATGAGGATCTAGCTCAAACTCATTCACAAATTGTTCGCTGTTCGCTACACATACGTTAAGACATTTGGCATCTCTTATCTTTTTGGATTATGCAAATGCAGAAATATATTCAGTTCTCAAGTTGAAAGGCTGGCATTACCAATATTTAGCTTTCTGTTTTCAAGGTTCTTTTTTCATCCTCACTTGTATAATAACTCCACCTCAGATATTAAGATCTATCTTGATGTCTTTCAACTGTATCTTTAAAAAATGTTCTGTGGTATGTGGTTTTACCAGGCAGTATTATGACTGTTCACTGTGTACATACTTAATGCCTGTGGCATCCAGAAGAGGGCATCAGATTTCCTGGAAATGGAATTACAGCCATTTGTGAGCCACGCTGTGGGTTCTGAGACTCAAACCCAGGTCCACTGGAAGAGCAGCCAGTAAATTTAATCATTGAGCCATCTTTTCAGCTCCCCAGCTATTTTTTTTCAATCTTAGTTATGGTGCATTACCAAGTAAGCTTGTATTTCATTTTGATTAGATCTTTTGTGTGTGTGTGTGCATATAGAGATGATCATTTTGGCATATTTAATACATGAATGTATATTTGTGTGTATAAGTTTTTGGGAAGCTAACTTATGTCACACCCTCTTTTGTTAAAGGATAAAGTAAGATTATTTGTATAAAGATAATTTTCTTTTATGTGTGTGATGGTGTGCATGTTTATATGTAGAAACACTGTGTGTGTGTGTGTGTGTGTCCACAAACATGTATGTGGGGCCCTGATGTTGATGTCATGAATTGGCTCCCCTTGTTTTGTACCTAACTCCCAAGGGCAGGATATCACAAACTAAGTGTCCAGGGATTTGCCTACTCTTAGTAGATTGCTTGTTCTGATGATCTTCCACTTTTTCAAAGGATGGAATAACAGGCATAGTACATGCTTACTAAGCATGTATGTGGCATCTGTGTATCTGAACCTCAGTCTTCATACTTACAGTCAAGCTTTTCTTAATTAAATATTTTTTAATTTTACATATATATTTATATTATTAAACACATATACAATAAACAACCTACAGCAAGAAGAACCATGACACAGTCAGGAATTATATAAATGTTACATTCTTAGTGTTTTGGCTATTGGGATTTGAAAGCCCTGAAGAAGACATCGTTCCTATTTTGGTGCCTCTAAAATTCTGAATGTGAATCAATCTCCATCACATCTTGTCATTATCAACCTATAACATCTATCTAGACCTAAAAACATCTTAACCCCTAAACAACTAAACTTAATTGTAAAACTAAACTATCTGGTATCCAATCCCATTAGGAACCTGAGAAGAAATAAACTTCATTACCTGAGTATACCATAGAGCAGGTTAGTAGCTTCCCAAGTGAGATGGCAGAGACAGTTTTCTACCTGAATAGTCACCCAAAACTCTCTATAATGTTGAAGCATCATCTTCAGCCTTCTGGCCCAATATATCTGACAGACATATTTGTGAGGCAGGAACTATTGAGGACTTGTTTACCCTGTCTTGGCAGAGTTTGACCTTCAATTCTGCCTTCATTCAAGCTTGCCCTTTTTAGGAAGAATTCTGTTTGTGGTAGAAATGAGGACATTTTCCCCAGTGGCTTGTTTGCCACATTTGAAGCCATCTCCATAAGGAGGTTCTATGATGCTCATCATCCTTCATCCTCTTTGAGGTAGGCTGGGTGTTGCCAGGAGTTAACCTGTCCCATTGTCAGTGAATCTTTAAAATAATAAAAATATTTTAAATGTCATATTCTGTATGTCTCTGGGGTTTTTGAAGACTTTAACTATTTTACCCTACCTGTCTATAGAATCATATCTATCTGTTGCATCTAAGATGTATATTCTTCTGATAAAAATAGACTAGTAATTAATACAACCATGATTTGACCAACTAACAATTAACTTGTATAACTTATTTATCCTAAACAGCCTGCAATAGCACTTTCAAAGTATTGGAAATAAATTTGCATTATAATTGTGATCCTGTCACACTAGCACTTATGAAACTTAGGCAGGAGGATCTTCAATTTAAGGTCTGTTGGGACTTCAGAGTGCAAATGTTTCAAAAGCGAAAAGACTACAAGAACAAAGTTAAAAAGTGATTCCCTAGTGAGTGAAGAATGTCCATTAAATCAATGTTTGTCTATCTCTGAGCTATGAAAATATGATGAAAGGAGTTAGACATATCTTTGGCCTATAAACCAATGAGGATGCAGAACTATATACAGAGAAATTTGCAGATATCAGGTTCTGACGGGACCGGAGCAACCTTGGGCTGTGTAACTGAACGCTGACTGAGTGACACACCCCAGAACCAGTAGAAAGTCTTTCTTGATCATCTTTGAACCTGAAGTCTAGTGATGTTTCCAGTACTAACAATGAAAAGAATAATTGGTGGCGTCTTTTGGCTTTTGAGATTGTAGTTTCTTCCCCTGTTTAGAAGGTGGCTCCATGTCCTGTATCAATACACTAAATTCTATACCAATGGCTTACACATAACCTTTGTTGTGAGTAACAATAAGGCCTTGAGGTAAAGAGTAGGTTCAATCATCTACTTTTTGTTCTGTGCTCCCTCTATATTTCTGCATCTCCCTTTCTTTCTTTTCAGCTCCTATCACCTTACCTAGGGATGAAAGATAAAGGAAAACAGAGACGTTCCAGAGTACCACCTAGTTTTATCTCCATATAAGACCAATAATAACTTATAACCACCACCTAATGAAAATAAGCATCTGTAGACCAAGAGAGCAAACAGAAACCTACCCGACCCCCCCTTAGAGGGAATGGGATGTCATTCTCTTGAGGTTTCTTCATGCTGAATTGAGGCCAATAACACCTTAGAAGGGTCCCCCAAAAATGGAGAAAATGGTTAATCAAGCCAGGGATTGCATTTGTGGTCCAGTTTCTAAATGTCAGGAGATTCTAGGCTTAATAGGAGATTGAAATGCTTGTCCAAATTGGATCAGAAGCTTTCTACAACGCTGTCCGGGAAGCTGTCCAAATCTGATGGGTAACAGCAACAGAGTCATCTGGGGCTGGAAAAAGGAGGATGCAGGATGTCAGCATCCAGCCTGCTTAGAAGAACGGATCCTATCAGGTCTGATCCAGCAACAGTGTCCGGATCTTTTGTTCTGCAAACATAATTTCACACAAGCATTATATAATTCTAACATAATCGTTTGAGGTGTGTGGAGCGCACAGAACAATTGAAGCTAGTTCTCTGCTCATTGTACGAGCCGACATAAGGCGTCTGTAATTCTTCCTTCATGCCTTATTAAAAATGGCCTCTACTAGTAAACCACAGTCTTTGGCCAACATGAAGCCTCTCTATGCATTTACATTTGTACCTCTGCCAGTCTCAGGGCTATTCCCATGTAGTGGAATTAGGAATATAAGTTACCTGTTGGTTCTGCAGTTTGAATTCTTTACATCCCAATTGCAGCCCCCTCCTTCAACCCATCCTGATCCCACCCCTCCCTCATCAATTCTCGATCCCATCCCCTCCCTCACCCCCTTTCCTTCGCTCCCCTAGTTCTCAGAAAGGGGAGCCCTCCTCCACTAATGGCTGATCTTAACTTATCTAGTGTCCTCTGTACTACGGATTACTACTTCCTCTATGGCCTGTCAGGGCCACCGTACATTCTTGGCACTCGGTCCCGTGTCCAGCTTTGAGTCTCTGTAGCTGTCCCTATCTCCTGCTGGGTGGAGTCTCTCAGAGGACGTCTATGTTGCACTAAAATCTATATATTAGTGAATATATACCATGTGTGTGTTTTTGGGTCTGGGCTATCTAACTTAGTATGATCACTTCTAATTCCATCCATCTGTCTGCAAGATTCAAGATTTCCTGAGTAGTATTCCATTGTGTAGATGTACCACAGTTTCTTTATCCATTCTTCAGTAGAGGGACATCTTGATTGTTTCATGTTCTGGCTATTATAAATAAAGCTGCTATGAACATAGTTGAGCATATGTCCTTGTTGTATAGTGGAGCATCTTTTGGATATATGCCCAGGAGTGGTATCACTGGATTCTGGGGTAGACCTATTTCCAATTTTTCAGAAAAAGTGCCATATTGCTTTCCAGAGTGGTTGTACAAGTTTGCACTCCCACCACCAGTGGAGGAGTGTTCCCTTTTCTCCACATCCTCACCAGCATGTGTTATCCTTCGAGTTATTGATCTTTGCATTTCAGATAGGTGTAAGATGGAATATCAAAGTTGTTTTGATTTGCATTTCCCTGATGGCTGTGGATACTGAACATTTCTTTAAGTGTTTCTCAGCCATTTGATATTCCTCTATTGAGAATTCTCTGTTTAGTTCTATACCCCCATTTTTTAATTGGATTATTTGGTTTGGTGGTGTTTAATTTCTTGAGTTCTTTATATATCTTATATATTAGCCTTTTGTCAGATGTTGAGTTGGTAAAGATCTTTTCCCAATCTGTGGGCTGTCACTTTGTTCTGTTAACAGTGCCTTCTGCCTTACAGATAGTTCAGTTTCACAATCAAGTTTAGTTGGTTAGGGGATAAGATCTTTTTAGATCAAGATAAAGGAATTAAGTTAATAGAGATGAGATAGGATAGATATTGAATTTCATTAAAAAAAAATTAGACTCAACAAGACAGAAAAGCTGTTTACCTCAAGTTTGACAAAAACAAATAGGCAAATCACTATGAATGTGACATTTATAGAACTCATGATTGTCGATTGTCACATGGTTCTCCCTGCTGTATGTAGTTTGTTTTATGCATGTGTAATAAAATAAATGCATATGAAAAAATAAGTTAAATGAGATTTCTTTTTAAGTGAGCCTGTTCAACTATCACTATGTTAAAAAAGAAAGTCTCAAGACAACATCATCATCATCAACAACAAAAAAAAAAAAAAAGAAAGAAAAAAGAAAGAACGAAAGAAAGAAAGAAAAAGAAAAGAAAAAAGTAATGGAGCTAAGTTTAGAGCCCAAACCATTTGGATTATCTGAAAATAAAAAGCCATAACGACTAAAATGCTCTGCTGAACATGGAGTGTTGAGCCGATTGAGTACGTCTGCAGCACAGACCCTACACTTCATGCTAAGGGAACATTGCAGAAGAGGAGGCAGAAGAATTCTAAGAGTGCAAAGTCCAGGAAGTCTGCTGAAAGAATGTGTCTTCTAAATATAGCAAGGAAACCACATCTATGATATATCAACAATGTTGCTGTTTAAACAGGACCTGAACACTAGCACCACCAATTGGCATGGCAAAGTGGCTGAGGGAAATCTCATAGTGCCAAAGCTCAGATGAAGAGCTACAGGCAACTGGAGACCCCTGACGAACTAGTTTTCCCCAGGAATGAGCCCATAACTGGTTAGCCAATACCAATTCGAAGTCAGCTGCACCAAAAACATATACAAAGAAGCAACACTTAATGAACTCGATGGGTTCATGTGTGTGTAAAGCAAAAATAATTTAAAAACAAGAGGCCTTGAATTTAAGAATGAGGGAGGGACATGGGAAGGTAGTAAGTGGGAGGGGGTTGAAATGTATTTCAATTAAATTTTTTACCTTGGAAAAAATTAAAGTTTAAATGAAACCATGAATTACAAACACACACATACATACACACACATACACACACACACACACACACACACACACAAAATAAAATCACCATAGATAAATGGTATCAGAGAATATACAATGAAACTATTAAATGAATCAATAAATGTAAATTGTATCTGAAGTCTTGTTGGGAAAATTGCCCAACACAAGTGAGTTGTTGCAATATTTTAAGGTATTTCTTTATGTTTGAGTCACTGGGTTGTTAAAGATTTCTTGTGTTTGTTCAGTCTTTTCTCCCTATAATTTTGGGTAAATATTGGGACTAAGTTACCTTTTGATCCATAAAGCTTAAGTGCATTTCTCCTGAATAACAGGTGCATTGTCTTACAAAATCCTTATAAATAATTAATGCTAGAACATTACCAGAGATAATACTGTCAAACCTAAAACACTTACTGAGATTTTTAACAGTTGTTTCCAAGAACATCCTGTTTATGTGTCATATCCATCTTATAACTCTTTATTCTTGTTCATGCTGTTACCTATTTCTTTGTTCTCTTTCATTTCCTAATAGTCACACAGGTCAATACAGTCCTGTTTCTTTCTTGTAGCATGTTTGGTGCATACAGTTTGTCCATCCTTTCTTTGTAGTTGATATGTGTGGAGGCACTTGATTAAAATTATTTTGCTCCTAATTTGCATCGCTAATAACTTGAAATCATTCTCTTCTTGGGTTTCATGAGTCTTCTCTAGCAAGGATCATCTGGGTTCTTTCACTTTTCAGCCCCATCTCCACATATGTAGAACATCTTGAATCTAATGCATATTAGTTAGAGCACTGCCAGGTCTTGTTAATGGTATATGGTGATGCACAACCTCAGGTTTCTTGGAACTATATGGCACTGGTGTGGTGACGTTGCTAGTTAGAATTTTATTAGCATTATGTTAAAATATAGTCAACAAGTTCACTATCTGTCTGTAGCTGGAACTGCCACAAGATTTTCCTTGAGTTATGAATTTGCTTTTCCTTTTACATATGGTCACTTAGCTGTACAGTTATCACTCACTATTGATGTCCTCTCATGGTAATAACAGCAGTCAGCTCCTGGAAGCTCGATATCAGTGAGGAGATGAACGCATCAAGCATTATAGAGCAGCCACATCATCATGTAGTAACGAGGATTGCAGTCTAGTAGTGACTTTCCTATATTCTACTCAACTGGTTTAATTTGTAATACGCGTTATAGAGTTTAATGTCTGTAAGTTATATGAAGAAACCATCTTAAAATACTAAAAAAGTAAATTGACCTAGGCGACGTGAGGGATAAAAGATTGTTTTGAGCAGACTTTAAGTTTTGCTGTTAAAAAAAAAAAAGTTTTGCTGTTAAGTTTAAGATCAGACATATTGGGATGATAGAGAAGATGTGGCAATCACATCCCCTTAGCACTTCAGGAAGATAGGAAGAGCCTGGGAGCAGGAGACCTCCATCTTAACCACCTGACCTAAGGCAATGAAAGCCAGTTGACATGGAACTGTTTCCATGAGGCATTAGTCACATTTCTTATGTTTTATGATTATTTTATTATCTTTTATTTCCTTATAACAAATATATAACAAAAATATAACAAATAACAAATATAACAAATGGTGTTAAGTCGGAAGGAGATACTCCACTCTGAACAGTGAGGCTGGGTTTGGATCCATGAAGGACCAGGGTGCTCCTGATCCTTGTCACAGCTCTCCTGGCTTCTGCATTCACCTTCTATCACTGTACATTAAGATCCTGCATATTTTCCTTTTGCTGAGATTGGAAAGTATCTGCACATTAACTATGTCAACAACAGTGAGGAAGATAATGGAGACACTTTTTTCTTGTAGAGTTATTATTACAAAAGAAAAGGTACAATCCTCTCTTTTAGGCATGCGCATTCTGTGAGAACCGTCGCTCTGGTGACGTTTCCAGGCTACGTGGCTGAGACCTGTGGAAGTGCTGTCCTGAAAGCCACTGCTAGCTGGGTGCACATTATTGCATTTTACCTCGCTTTCCTTTTCTCTACTCACCTGGACATATTTATGTAATTTTGTGAAAGGAGAGACAAAAGCTCGGAAATATTTGACATTTTCATCTTTGAAAATCGCTTAAATAGGCCCCCGGCTGCTGCGCCGCACCACTGCCACTGCCTGGCTCGCCCCCGCCTTTGCCTTCGCCACCCGCCCGCAGCCAGCCAGGCGGGTGGCCCAACCGGACCAGCTCTAAGCGGCCGCCACCACAGCCTGTGCGTGCTGGGCACGCGGCAGCCACAGAGCGAGTGGACCCAAGCGGGCGGTCAGGCGCTTGCCCACCCGGTGCCATCGTCTCCTCAGCCGCTACCATCACTGCTCTGGAGCGCAGGACCAGGTACCCCAGGGGCCCGCCACTGCCTCTGATGCTGCGCCAGCACTTTTAACCGGGCAGGAGGGCCAGAGAC
Organism: Acomys percivali; assembly: GCA_907169655.1. NCBI lineage: Eukaryota > Metazoa > Chordata > Mammalia > Rodentia > Muridae > Acomys > Acomys percivali. Next base: position 1,990,167 of record OU015747.1, on the reverse strand, counting down.
CCTCGTTGCCAACCACAGCGAGAGAGCCCCCCCAGCTGAGAGCCTAGCAGACACGCAGGGAGCAGGGACAGACAGCCACCAGCTGCCGCCCGGCCGCTATGGGTCTATTAGACTTTTTCAGGGATTGGGACTTGGAGCAGCAGTGAAAAAGAACTAGAAAAAGTTTAAGGGAATCCAAGATGGCGGCGAGCAGTGTAGACCATGTTTGGAAGCTCCAGTGAACAATTCAGGGAATTACACAGATTTCTGAGCCAAGAACACCAAGGTCCCGACACCACGGCAGCAGGAGTGCTCCACGGTTCGGAGGGACCAGGGTGCGGAGGACCTGCGTGCCCCTGCACACGGGAGGAGTGCGGATATTTTCGGAGCAGAGCAGCAGCGGCGGCACAAGCGGCACCAGCGGCACCAGCGGCAGTGACTGAGGTTTGCAGCTCAGAGCCTTCCGGTGGAGGCGGTTAGTGTGGTGGCTGGTGGGAGTTACTGCGGGAGAGGGGACACTGGACGGGATTTGGGTCGCGTGGTGCCTTGTGGCCCAAACTGGACTCGGCGGACAGTTCAGCCCCAGAGTCCTGGGTACAGCTCAGTGCGCAGTGCTGTGGAGACGCTGGCTCAGAGCAGCAAGCAATTCTGCCCAAGGCAACAGCTCAGCGCAGCCACAGCTCCCCTGCTGTGACGCAGGCTGGGCGGAGCACTCAGGTCCACCCTAGGCGCCAGCTCAGCGCATCCACAGTTCACCTGCTGTGACGCAGGCTGGGTAGAGTGCTCAGGTCCACCCAAGGCACCAGCTCAGTGCTGCCGCAGTTCATCTGCTGTGACACAGGCTGGGCAGAGCGCTCAGGTCCACCGAAGGTGCCAGATCAGCGCAGCCGCAGTTCACCTGCTGTGACGCAGACTGGGTACAGTGCTCAGGCCCACCGAAGGTGCCATCTCAGCACAGCCGCAGTTCACCTGCTGTGACCCAGGCTGGGTGGAGAGCTCAGTCCCACTGGAGGCGCTAGCGCACATCAACGAGCAGTTCTGCTCAAGACATTAGCTCTCCTCAGAGGGCAGTTTTGGGGCACTGACGCAGGCTGAGGTCAGCACGCAGAATCAGCCCAGAGGCCCTAGCTGGAATTGGCAGGCAGATTAGGCCCAGAGATTTTAGCTGAGCTGTGCACAGCTCCCAGGCTCGGCGGACCCAAGACTCTGGCTGGACTATGCACGTAGTATAGGCTCGGAGTCCCGGACTGAATTTAGCGTGCAGTGTGGGTCCATAGTCCCTGGCTGAGCTTGGTGCACAATTACGCCCCGGAGACTCGGGTGGAGCTCAGCGTGCAGTTTAGGCCAGAGTCCCTAACCGTGCCTGGCAGACAGATTGGGCCCAGAGACTCTAGTAGAGCTTTTGGCACATTCCCGGCTCTAAGACTCTGGTTGGACACAGTGTGCAGTTTGAATCCAGAATTCCTGGCTGAGATGGGCGGATGGTTCAAGCCTGAGTCAATAACTGACCACGGCATGCAGTTTGGCCAAAAGCCCCTAGCTGAGCTTGGTGCGCAGTCCCAGCCCAAAAACTCTGGCTGGACCCGGTGTGCATTTTGAGCCCAGAATTTCCAGCTGAGTTCGGCAGACGGTTCAGGCCCTGAGATTCTAGCTGAGCTCGGCGGGTGGTTCGGGCCCAGTGTCCCTGGCTGGACTTGGCAGGGAACCCAGAAGGCTGTGGATACCTTGGCCTGACCCAACTCTCATCCAGAGACCCAGAACCATTGCAGGGCCCACAGCACAGGGGAGCTGAAGATCACTGGCTGTGAGAGACCAAAATGACAGGGCTAACTTCCTGCCATCCACAACACTGAAGCATCAGAGCTTTCAGCCTACGGAAATTGTGAGAAAACAAGTGAATCTACCATCAGACTCCCTCCATCCAACTCAGGAAGCTACCCAACGAAAACAAAGCCGGCAAGATGTCTAAAGGACAGCGTAAAAGCATACGCAAAAAAACCCAAAACAACATGGCATCTCCAGTTTCCAGCTATCACAAAGAAAACAACCCAGAGAGCTCAAATACAATGGAAATACAAGAAAATGACCTCAAATCCTTAATAAGGAGCATATTAATGGGGGAAACAAATAAAATTCGTAATCAAATACAGAAAGACGCAGCCAAACAGGTGAGAGACATAAAAGAAGCTCACAGAGTGGAACTGGAAAAATTTCAGGAAAATGCAAACAACCAGATGAAAGAAATAAATAAAAAGGTTTAAGTTCTGAAGTCCTATAAAGAGGCAATGGAAGAAACTCAGGATATACAAACAATCAGATGAAAGAAATAAAAAAAATCAGTTCAAGATCTGAAGATGAAAATGGATTCAATGATAAACACACAGACAGAAGAAAAACGAGAACATGAGACCTCAGAGAAGAAGGCGAGCAACACAGAGGTGAGCTTTTCTAACAGAATGCAAGAGACGGAAGTACGAATCTCAAGTCTAGAAGATACAATCACAGATCTTGAAACAACCATTAAAGAAAATGCCAAATCTGGAAAACTCCTGACACAAAACATCCAAGAAATCCAGGACACCATGAAAAGAAGAAATCTGAGGATAATAGGCATTGAAGAAAGAGAAGATATCAGACTCCAAGGCCCAGAAACTATTCTCAACAAAATCATAGAAGAAAATTTCCCCAACCTAAAGAAAGAGATACCTATAAACATACAAGAGGCCTACAGAACACCAAATAGAATTGACCAGAAAAGGAAAACTGCCCGTCACATAATAATCAAAACACAAAACATACAGAACAAAGAAAAAATATCAAAAGCTGCAAGGGAAAAGGGCCAAATAACATTCAATGGCAAACCTATCAGAATAACACCCGACTTCTCAGCAGAGACCATGAAAGCCAGAAGAGCCTGGACAGAGATCCTGCAAACCCTAAGAGACCACCGATGCCAGGCCAGACTACTTTACCATGCAAAACTATCCATAACCATTGATGGAGAAAACAAAATATTCCATGACAAAAACAAATTCAAACAGTACCTATCCACAAATCCAGCTTTACAGAAGGTACTAGAAGGAAAACTCCATCCCAAAGGGTCAAGCTACAACCAAAACTACTCAGGAAATAGATAACTATACCATGGCAAAAACACAGCTACACAAACACTCGATTGAAAACAACATCAAAATTAAGACTCTTAACAGTCACTGGTCGTTAATATCTCTCAACATCAATGGTCTCAATTCTCCAATAAAAATACACAGACTAACTGAATGGGTGCATAAACAAGATCCAACATTCTTCTGCATTCAAGAAAAACATCTCACCTATAACGATAGGCATTACCTCAGGGTAAAAGGTTGGAAAAAAATATTCCAAGCAAATGGTCACAAGAAGCAAGCAGGCGTAGCCATTTTAATATCAAACAAGATAGACTTTCAACCAAAATTAATCAAAAGGGATGCAGAAGGACACTTCATACTCATCAAAGGTAAAGTCAACCAAGATGACATCACAATTCTGAACATCTATGCTCCAAATAAGAGGGCACCCACATTTGTAAAAGATCTGCTAAAAAAACTTAAATCACACTTGGATCCCCACACAATAATAGTGGGAGACTTCAACACCCCATTCTCACTGAAGGATAAGTCATCAAAACAGAAACTAAGCCGAGAAATAACATCATTAACCAATGCCATGGGTCAAATGGATCTAACAGATATTTATAGAACCATTCACCCAAACAAGAAAGAATATGCCGTCTTCTCTGCACCCCATGGAACCTTCTCCAAAATCGATCACATTGTAGTTCACAAAGCAGGCCTCAACAGATACAAGAGGATTGAAATAATACCTTGTATCCTATCAGATCACCATGCTCTTAGGCTGCAATTCAACAACAACAGAAACAACAAAAAGCCTACACACACGTGGAAACTAAACAACTCTCTGCTAAATGACACATGGGTCAGGGAAGAAATAAAGAAAGAAATCAAGGAGTTTCTGAAATTCAATGAAAACATACCCAAATTTGTGGGATACATTGAAAGCAGTGTTAAGGAAATTCATAGCACTAAGTGCCTTTAAAAAGAAATTGGAAACATCGCACATAAGCAACTTAACAAAATAGCTGGAAACTCTGGGAAAAAAGAAGCAGAAACACCCAAAAGGAGTAGACGTCTGGAAATAATCAAACTCAGGGCTGAAATTAACAATTAGAAACCCAGAAAACAGTCCAAAGGAAAAAAAAAGCCAAGAGCTGGTTCTTTGAGAAAATCAACAAGATAGACAGACTGTTAGCCAACCTAACTAAAAGGCAGAGAGACAGTATTGAAATCAACAAAATCAGAAATGAAACGGGAGACATAACAACAGACACTGAAGAAATACAAAGAATCATAAGATCCTACTTTGAAGGCATATATGCCACAAAATTTGAAATTTAAGGGAAATGGACGATTTTCTTGATCAATTTCACTTGCCAAAGTTGAGTGAAGAACAGATAAACAAGCTAAATAGTCCCATTTCCCCTACAGAAATAGAAGCAATCATTGATAGTCTCCCAACCAAAAAAAGCCCAGGGCCAGATGGTTTCAGTGCAGAATTCTACCAGACCTTCAAAGGTGATCTAATACCGATACTCTTCAAGCTACTCCAAAACATAGAATTGGATGGAACATTACCAAATTCATTCTATGAGGCCATAGTCACGTTGATACCTAAACCTCACAAAGACTCAACAAAGAAAGAGAATTTCAGACCAATTTCTCTTATGAACATCGATGCAAAAATACTAAACAAAATTTTTGCAAAACGAATACAAGAACACATAAAGAATAACATTCATCATGACCAAGTAGGCTTCATTCCAGGCAGCAGGGATGGTTTAATATACGGAAATCCATCAATGTAATCCACCATATAAACAAACTGAAAATAAAAAACCACATGATCATCTCTTTAGATGCAGAGAAAGCATTTGATAAAATCCAACACCCATTCATGTTTAAAGTTTTAGAGAGATCGGGGATACAAGGCACTTTCCTCAACATAATAAAGGCTATCTAGAGCAAGCCAATAGCCAAAATCAAAGTAAATGGTGAGATACTCAAGGAAATTCCTCTAAAATCGGGAACAAGGCAAGGCTGCCCACTCTCTCCATATCTCTTCAATATAGTACTCGAAGTTCTAGCTAGAGCAATAAGACAACAAAAGGAGATCAAGGGTATCCAAATGGGAAAGGAGGAAGTCAAACTATCCCTATTTGCAGATGATATGATAGTGTACATAAGTGACCCCCAAAATTCCACCAGAGAACTCCGACAGCTGATAAACACCTTCACCAAATTGGCTGGATACAAAATTAACTCAAAAAAGTCAGTAGCCTTCCAATACACAAATGACAAGCTTGCAGAGGAAGATATTAGGAAAACCACACCCTTCACATTAGCCACAAGCAATATAAAATATCTAACTAAGCAAGGGAAGGACTTGTTTGAAAAAAATTTCAAAAGTCTGAAGAAGGAGATTGAAGATGACATGAGAAGATGGAAGGATCTTCCTTTCTCATGGATCGGGAGAATTAACATAGGAAAAATGGACATACTACCGAAAGCAATCTACAGATTCAATGCAATCCCTATCAAAATACCGACACAATTTTTTAAAGACATTGAAAGTTCAATTCTGACCATCATGTGGAAAAACAAAAAACCCAGAATAGCAAAAACGATCTTGTACAATAAAAGGTGCTCCAGAGGAATCTCCATAGCTGATCTCAAATTGTACTATAAAGCAATAGTAATTACGACAGCATGGTACTGGCACAGCAACAGGCTAGTTGATCAGTGGAATCGAATCGAAGACCCAGATATGAATCCACACACAAATGGTCACTTGATTTTTCACAAATAAGCCAAATCCATTCAATGGAAAAAGGATAGCATCTTCAACAAATGGTCTAACTTGATGTCTATGTGTAAAAAAATGCAACTGGACCCATATTTGTCACCTTGCACAAAACTCAAATCCAAGTGGATTAAAGACCTCAACATAAAACCAGAGACACTAAGTCACTTAGAAGAAAAAGTGGGGAAGATCCTGGAACATATTGGCACAGGAGACAACTTCCTGAACAGAACACCAACAGCCCATGCCTTAAAGCCAACAATTAATAAATGGGACCTCATGAGACTGACAAGCTTCTTTAAGGCTGGAGACACTGTCAAGAGAACAAAGCGACAGCCTACAGACTCGGAAAAGATCTTCACCAACCCTACATCTGACAAAGGTCTAATATCCAAAATATATAAAGAACTCAAGAAATTAAACACCACCAAACCAAATAACCCAATTGAGAAATGGGGCTTGGAACTAAACAGAGAATTCTCAATAAAGGAATATCAAATGGCTGAGAAACACTTAAAGAAATGCTCAACCTCCTTAGTCATCAGGGAAATGCAAATCAAAACAACTCTGAGATTCCATCTTACACCCATCAGAATGGCTAAGATAAAAAATTCAAGCAACACCACATGCTGGCGAGGATGTGGGGAGAGAGGAACACTCCTTCATTGCTGGTGGGAATGCAAACTAGTACAACCACTTTGGAAATCTATCTGGTGCTATCTCAGAAAACTGGGAATAGGGCTTCCTCAGGACCCAGCTATTCCACTCCTTGGAATATACCCAGAAGTTGCCCCAGCACACAACAAGAAAATTTGCTCAACCATGTTCATAGCAGCCTTATTCATAATAGCCAGATCATGGAAACAGCCTAAGTTTCCCTCAGTAGAAGAATGGATAAAGAAACTGTGGTACATATATACTATGGAATACTACTCAGCTATTAAAAACAATGAAGTCCTGACATTTATGGATAAATGGATTGAGCTAGAAATGATCATAATGAGTGAGTTAACCCAGAAGCAGAAAGACTCAAATGGTATATAGTCACTTATATCTGCATACTAGCCCAAGGGGCATGTCCCATGAAAGCCTTCCCTTACCAGGAAACTGGGACAGAGGGGAGGACATCCTATTGGGACTCTAGATGAGAGAACCATGTGAGAATAGCAATGTAGAAGGATCCAATGGGTCCTAGAAACCTACAAGTAGAACATTATGATAGGCAGATTTGGGCCAAGGGGTCCCATTCAAACTAAGGCAGTAGCCAAGGACAGTACAGGCGGTAAACTTTAAACCCCTACCAGATCTACCCAATGGCCAGGACAATCTCCACACTTGAGTGGAGAGTAGGATATGACTTTCTCATGTACTCTGGTGCCTCACATTTGACTATGTCCCCTGGAGCGGGAGACCTAGTGGCATTCAGAGGAAGGACAGCAGGTCACCGAGAAGAGACTTGATACCCTATGAGCATATACAGGGGGAGGTAATCCCTCTGAGGAACAGTCATAGGGGCGGGGAATAAGGGGAGAATGGGAGGATACAAGGGATGGGATAACCATAGAGATGTAACAAGAATAAATTAATAAAATAAATTTAAAAAATTAAAATAAAAAAGAAAATCGCTTAAATAACTAATTAGGAGATGTTATTGTACCAACCAAGGGCAAGTCTGCTTATTCTAGGTTGTAGAATTTAGCTACACATTCAAAAAATAATCAGGGTAACTGGATCATATTATGATGAACTATAACTAATAAAACTTGGAAGCTTATTTATTACCTTAACCGAAATGACCTGCTTTTACATAAGGGCAGAGGAAAAACACATAAAACATCAATCTACATGATTCTGCTCAAGGCTATTTTCTTTTATAGTCTAGCACTTGATTTTCAAAGGAGATAGTGAACAGTTTTAAGTAGATTCTTACCTACAATCAATTTCAAATTTCAAATTTGACTGCTGACAAATAAAGATTTCAAGTCAATATTATGTGCAATGAACAGCTCCTTGAGTAGGAGCGACAGTTGATAGGCTGATGACCTGAGTTCAGTCTCCACATCCCACTGGTGAAAGGATGGAAGTGACTGCTGAGAGCTCTTCTCTGACCGACATATGAGTGCTGCTTTGCTTTTTACTCACACTCACACACACACTGTGTGTGTGAATTAATAGGCAGAGAAGTGAAAATTTTAATTTAATATGTAATACCAAGAAATATGTAGCATTTCGTGAATGACTTGCCCTTGACTAGGCTGAATTTAAAGACAAGGCCCTCAAGATTGCATTACTTCTCTCTGTACTCCCTCCACTTGAAGGATTTTAATCAAAGGTTTGAGAACCTAATTGCATTTTAAACCTGAAATACTAATGATGTATGCTTTTAATACAGAGCGAAAGTATTACTAGCAGACTCATTACCAATGCAAACCATAAAGCAAATAGCTGAAATGAGACCAAAAGTGGTCAGCACTAGTAGACCTGGTCCTAAGCAGGGTTAGGGTTATATTTGCGACACAGACCCTATTTGCAAATTGTTGACATGTTTGGCATGGAAACTGACTTTTCCACATTATTATAGTTTCCAGACATCTATCCTGGTTAAGCTTTCATTGACACGGGGTTCCATTGGGAAGATAAGATATCTTATCTCTGGTGCCTTTATCATTCATGAGTATCTTGAGCCTCATCAAATTAACAACGAGAAACCACATATCTGTTAGCATTTAGCTTACTTGACAGCTGCTGACAGTATCACTGAAACATAATTATGGCTAGATTGCATGGATTTTGTAGTTAACTATAAATCACTTGTGGTAATGGCTACAAGCCTTGGGGTTCAAGAATTCTAGTAGTTATTTGTTTTTCCTAAGTGGAGGAATTTTTATAACCCAAGTTTTACAGATATATTTGAGTGTAGCCCAAAGGTATGTAAAATTGGAAAATTTGTACTACAATTCAAACAAACAACATAATTTGTGAAGAATATATAGCCACAGAGAATTAGTAATGACATTCACTTTTCTGTTTATTTATTTATATGCCCCATGTTAAGCATCAGGAGGAATAGACAACTTTGTTCCTGTAAATAGCAAAATATCTGTGTAGACATGTGCTATAGCAGGAACCTATAGAATAGAGAGGTCAGGGTTGGGTGGATGTCACTTTAAGAAAATATATCTAGAACTTTTCTTTTTACTTCTTTTTTTATTTAATGAATTTATTCAGTGTGCAACTCAATTATTATCCCATCACTTGTATCCTCCCATTCCTCCCTTACTCCTACTTTCCCCCTATTCCCCTCCCCTAGGTCTAAGACCGAGGGGGACCTCCTCCCCCACTATATGGTCATAGGCTATCAAGTCTCATCTTGGTAGCCTGCTTATTCTTTATTTTGAGTGCCATCAGGCCTCCCCTCCATGGGGAGATGGTCAACTATGGGGCAACAGGATTCTTGTCAGAGTGAGTCCCTGCTCTCCACATAACTGTGGAGAATGCCCTGTGATTGGGTAGATCAGAGTATTGTATTGTCTTTGGTTAGTGCAATAGTCTGAGCAGACCCCCTAGACACCGATCGACCTGTCACGATGTTCTTCTTGTAGATTTCTAGGACCCTATGGATCCTTCTATTTCCCCATCTCCTATTTTTGTTTGTCTCTGTGCATCAAACAATAATGACAAGAAAGGATGATAATGACCAAAGATGACTGTGGGAGGGAGAAAATGCTTTCATGTTGCATACTATTAAATTTCAATATTGTCTGTCTGGATGGATAAGGGAATCGATAGCCATGCTCAGAACTTGAGAGATATGGAAATAATGAATTCTCATGTAGAGTTAACACTCGGATTTTGAAAGGAATATTATAAGCTAAGGTTAAAAACATTAGCTGGAAGGACAGTACTTTAATCAGACTGAGATGTTTGAGTTTGAGAAGCAAAAGATTTATCGATTCTAACAGTACTTATGATGTGTGTATTGCCTGAACTACAGCATGGACTATGCATATGAAGTTTTTATGAAAAACTGAGAATGAATAAGCTGAAATTGTTGGTCCCCAATTTTAGCAATCATGGCAGTAGATTATAGTTTAATAGTAAATAGAGAGCCAGGAACCAATGTATATGTTTTCTGCATTCAGTGGTGGGCAGCTATTTATGGGTATATTTGAGAACAGGATCAGTAGCTCAAAATTAGAGTGCACTGGATTATATCGGATTTGAGGTGCTACATTGTCCTCTCTCCTGTCCACAAGCTCTCTCTTACATCTCTCCCTGCTACTCTTCAAATTCATGGCCTCTTTACATCCAAGTAATTGTTATTGCATTCATATATTGTATTTTCCTATGCATTTATTTCTAAATATAACCTGCTCAATCCATGTATTATTACTGATACGTATATGGTTTCAGGGTTGACTGTTTGGCACTTGACAGGCAGTTGCTTTACTCTTCCATGGAGAAGACTAGCTCCCCTGTTCCCAGATTTTTTCCCTTGCCTGTAGCTCTCTGCGTATGGCTGAGGCATTGTGAGCTTTTCCCTGTCCATGCTGGCATGTTAATTGTCATCATCTTTTTTTCAGCTTATGGGTGTAGTTTCTATATAGTACTAGAAGACACATTTTTACTGCAAACTTTCTGATCCTGTACCTCTTACAATCTCGCTGGTCCTCTGATCATCTTGAACTTTCTCCGGTTCAGGACTTTGAGGAATGTAGAATGCTAGAGATAAGGCAGGCCTTGGTAGGCTTTTGTTCTTATAGCCTTTTGTTTTTCAAGAATGCGTTGGAACAATGAGGTTTTATGGAATATTTCAAGGAAAAGATTTAATAAAGATAATTTGGAGAGAGCAAAACAAAGAAGTTGTGTGCACACAAAAAATGACTATGACAAAGTGTGGGAAGCGTTGTTAGCAATGTTATCTGTCATCAGAGTGAAGGAGAGTAACATAAAGGGAGCCTCATTGGCAGTGGGTGCATCTCGGGAGCTCTTCTGGACACAAGATCAGGAATAATTAGCCCCACACTCTGTGCCTTAGTGATGCAAGGCCATAGGCTGTTTATTGGGAATAGAGCTGAGTGTCAAAAGGAGCTTCTTCAGGTAAGATGAGTTTAGACATGGAAGCAGATATAGTTCTGTTATGAAAAATACTAAAGGGGACAAGGTGAGTTCCAGGATCTTGTCTGCATTCCTTCTAATCTCCGTGGAAGGAATGGAGATGAAACCTAATGTGGCAGAAGACAGGCAGGGCAAAAATAGACAGCAGCCAAAGAGTCCATCTTCCAGATCTACCATGTAGTCTGCCTTATAGTATTTTCTAAAATTCCTTACGTGAGCAACCTCTTTCCTGAAGGATCCTGAGATAACACCCTGGCAGGCCTGTTTCACGTGACTATTCCAGGGAGAAGCTCCGTGGTGCATATCACAGAACGACATATCTGTTTTCTTTTTCCAAAGACTCGTTCTCAGCAGTAGCCATCTGAGCCTTAGGACTCCTGTTCTGTTAAGGGTTTTAAAGTATGAATCAAGGGGAAAAGCCTTTGAAGTCAGCTAGCACTTCTGTTAGAAGTGTGTTGCTATTTATCAGAAGTTGCTATTGCTTCTACCACATTATTAAGACTTTGGGAATGAATTATTATTATTATCTTTACACCAACCCAAAATGTATATAGATATATGTGCTTGCCATTTTTTCATCACTGTGAAAAACACCTGTGAGAATGGTTTAACTCAATACTATCAGCAGGTTCCAACACTCAGTTTCTTCAGTAGACAGGTGATCTGGACAAAAATAGAGAAAGATCAGAATTCTAGGGCGTCTTAGATCATATCAACATAATAAGTTCCATCTACAGAATAATCCACTTAAACACCAATAGAATACACATTTTCCTGAGCATCTCTCTCTCTCTTTCTCTCTCTCTCTTTCTCTCTCTCTCTCTCTCTCTCTCTCTCTCTCTCTCTCTCACACACACACACACACACACCCTCTAAGATACATTAAAAGCAGACTTTAGAGGAAATTTATAGCTCAAAGTGACAGAAACTTTTACAGGCCCAGAAAAACTCTGGAGAGTATTCTAGTTCAAGTGTTGCTATTTAATGAATTCAGTTTCTTTCTTCCTAAACTACTTAAATTTAGTTACGACTGTGACAGTGTTGGGAGGTCAGGCTTTTTTGAGATCTCTTGGTTACTAAAGTAGATTAATCTTCTTCTTGAAAGGCTTGGATAGTTTCCAAGTATTGGATTAACATTGTGGAGAATGAATTGTTTTAAAGCAAGTACTCTTCCGTGTTTTATGTACTCTGCTTCTGCATCATGTCCGCTGCTGTGATTCTGTGGTGCAATGACACACCCTTGGCTTCACCGGAGGCCACTACCCAGTTCGGAGCTTCCTAGGTTTATAACATTGACTTAAAAGGACCTTTATTCCTTATAAACCACCCAGTTTCAACCGTTCTATTTTAGCAGCAACAGAAAAAGCGGACTATGACAGGTGTTGATTAAATATCATAGAGGAGATAAGCATGGGAAAAGAAGCTGACTTTCAATTTATTTCAAAATAGAAAACTAAACATTTCCCCCACAAAAATGAAAGAAAAACCCAGCACATCTGAATGAAATGCATACCCTAGACTGTTTAGATAATACGATGAGTCTGCATATGGAAATCGCCACAGGCTACTGTGCTAAGGCACAGTCTGAGCTGCTGGAGGAACTGAGAGGTGATCGGATCTTGTGAGAGTCATCTAAACAGTAGTTTAATCTCTTTACTGACTCTGAGCAGGATGAGATTGATGGGATGTGGGAGAGAGTGGGAGGTGGACATAACTATGGGGTGTTTGGGATGTGGGAGAGAGTGGGAGGTGGACATAACTATGGGGTGTTTGGGATGTGGGAGA
>OU015747.1:1957098-1977359 GCA_907169655.1 Acomys percivali | reverse complement strand
GAGAGTGGGAGGTGGACATAACTATGGGGTGTTTGGGATGTGGGAGACAGTGGAAGGTGGACATAACTATGGGATGTCTGGGATGTGGGAGACAGTGGGAGGTGGGCATAACTATGGGGTGTTTGGCATGGACATGGTACTGAAGGCCTTCAAAGATATAACTTGTTCCTCCAAACCTCTCCAGTGCCCCTCCTTCCTGCTCTTTATAAGGTAAGGTAAGAATAATTCCATGTTCTCCTTGATATGACAAAGCAGACCTTTGGGAAAAACAAAATTATATATCACTTATCCCACTATAGCTCTTCCCAAGCAGAGCCAAAGATTAAGTCTATTTCCTGGAATGCTCTGGACTTTACTAAGTAACTGGAGTATGCTAGCATTTAATAGGAAACTGTCAAAAATGAAAGAAAAGAGGAAAAGTCTGAGAGTTTTCTGTTTGCCGATTTCCCTGCTATCATCACAGCCAGGTTTGAGTTGCTGTCTTATGGTCATGGGACATTGTATTGAAGAGCTGTAAGCAATTACGGTCTCTCCTGAGTGTGCCAGCCAGCTTCCCTGCTGACTCATGTACCTGAAGCCAGAGCTTTAAACTTGTGTCCGGATTCCCTCATGCTGTGATAGGGTTGGGATAATAGAGTAAGGCCCTGGGAACCCAGGGTATTAAGTGTTAAAATATCTCACCACGTTCTCTATCTCTTTTGCCAGATCCAAGTGAGAGAGCTTCTGTCCTACTCAGGCTTGGCTTGGCATCCTGTGGTGGATCACGGCTCAGTTCTCTAGAAAACTGCAATGTTTATTATGTGTTTATTTTCTCTACCCCTCTGCAGCTGAATTCGCTACCTCCTTTCTTTTTGCTCATTTCCTTCCAAGAAGAGAGCGGTTTCCTGCGGCTGCCATTCATTTCTGTCCCCGTGCTGCGTGCAGGAATAGCTTTTTACCTATCTTTGTCTTCCTGTCTCCTGCTTTATTCCTGAACTGAACTATTTCATGCAATGAACCTTTTCCAAATTGTCACATATTGTCATCTTTCAGTTACCTCACTGTACTGGTCCTGCGACTTTTGTTATCTTCCAGGACTGAGATCAAAGCCTCATAGCAACTAAGGTTCCAAATTAAAATGATTGTTGTGGGCAGATGTATCCCAGAGGTTTTGTGCTTCCTGAGCAGTGCCTTTGACTGATGCGTGCAGATTTTCCCAAGGCAATGTCACATTTATCGAATATTTATATAAGTTTAACTTTTGAGGCGTAGTATTATCTTTTTAAAATTCTTTTCACTTTGTTCACTTTACACGCCGACTATAACCCCTCCCTCGTCGCCTCCCAGCCCCACCTTCCCTGCTCCCTTCCCTAGTCCGCAGAAAGGGGAAAACCTCCTATCCTATCATCTGACCACAGCAAGTCTCATCTGGACCGACTCTTTGTCTTCCTCTGTGGCCGCGCAAGGCTGCCCTGCCAGCATGAGGTGATCAGCTAGTGGGCACCAGAGTCTATGTCTGAAGAAGCCTTTACTCCCTGTGCATGGGACCCACCAGGAGACTGCGCTGCCTATCTACTACATGTGAGCAGAGAGTCGCGGTCCTCACCATGCGTGGCCCGTGGTTGGTGCATCTGTCGCTGTAGCCCAACCTCCACCCCTCACCCAGATCTGTTGGCTGCATTGGTCTCATTCTGGAGCTCCTAGGGATTAAGCTCCTAGACCTAGACACTGGAAGCTGTTGAAGAGAAGGAACAGAACAGGAGCCTATCGTAGAGGTCTTCTGAAAGACTCCACCCAGAGGAGGATCACTGGAGATGATGAGACTTGCAGGCAAACATTGGGGTGGAGTGTAAGGGGTCTTATGGGAGATTTGGCGAACAAAAGGAATTGGCGGGGACATGAGCATAGTATTATCTTAATGTTAGAACTATGTAGGTTAAGAGGTGCTTTGGATAAATGAGGCTTGGTAAATAATAGGAGAAGAGAACAGTGGTAGACATTATATGATGGCATATTTAAGTTCAATAAGTTAGTAAGCATGAATAGAATAATATCATTACGTTCATAGAAGAATATACTTGATGTTATCCAGCTAATAATGAAAGTTCTTTTCTTTATCAAAAGAAAATATGAAACAAGAGATATGCCTACAATTCTGTTTTCCTTTTTCAGGTTCTTACTATACTGTTCAGGTTAGTTTTAAACTCAAGGCGATTCTGTTGATTTAGCATCCCACGTGCTGGCATTATAGGCTTGCAATACCATGGCCAACTCAACTATGCCTTGAAGCCAGCCAAAGCAAATCTTAATATTCCAGTGCAGCAGTGTACTGTGTAGTGACACTTTCAAAGGAAGTTAGCAGAGGAGTGTTACTAAAATCTTGCAACATCTGTAACACAATTAGAGAGTGTGACTTGAGCACTGGGAATGGAAAATGTGTTGTTTGAACAGATGTTGTTGCCATATGAGGAGCTGTGCCCACTCACCCACTCACCTGTGTACACATTTATTTCCAAATGGCCAGAGTAAGCCTGTTTGAACATGCAGAAAATCACTTTTAAAAAAGATACATCTAGAATCAAAATAGCTTCTGCCGTTTCCTCACTAGAGCCTGTGTTACTGCAGATGGAGCCAGGAAGAGCCACCTTTGATTCCAGGGTTTATACAGTCTTTGGAAGATTTAAAATCCTTTCAAGATTGTGTGTTTTGAATATCAATTTTCAGAATCCACACATAGGTTTGTTTCGCTACAACTTCAATATTTTTACAAAAAAGGATTGAGACCCAAAGTAAAGCAACTTACTTTTATTTAAAAAAAAACAAATGATTAATTTGTTGCTATTTATTTCTACAACATGATGTGTAGTTTTGTTTTCAAATCTGTACCACTTACATCACTTGTTTGATGTTTTTGTTTTTGTATTCAGGGAAGAGAATATCACTTGTTCCTTGAGTTTATGAAGCACATCAGAAATATTGTTGCAAAGGGAAATGGTACTTTGTTGCACTGCTTGCATTTTGATGAAGGAGCTCAGTGTCCTAAGGGCATGTCTCAGGATACATACAATTCCATTGCTCAGTAGCATTCTCACTTTGCTGATGTTAGAAAATTCCAAAGAAATTTAAGAAGGCTATTTTCATGCATATCCTAAGAACAAACTTTATAGCTGTTACATGTTAGAACTCTCATCAATATTTAATAAGGTGGAAAGGGTGTGCCAGGGTATCTTTTAAATTTGCAAGCTGCATTATGTCAGTTAGTGAAGAAGTTATAAAGTCCATCCCTTTTCCAAATTGTATACATTTTCTATGTTAAGATCCGTTCTATGGGGAGGGGAGATGGCTCAATTAGTAGGGCGTCTGGTGACTAGGCATGGTGACCTAAGTAGGGCCTCTATCTCAGAGAGAGAGAGAGAGAGAGAGAGAGAGAGAGAGAGAGAGACAGAGACAGAGACACAGAGAGAGAGGAGAGAGAGAGAGAAAGGGAAAGAGAGAGAAAAGAGAAAGAGAGAGAAAGGAAGGAAGGAAGGAAGGAAGGAAGGAAGGAAGGAAGGCAGGCTGGGTGAGAGGGCACAGGCCTGTATCCCATGTGCTGGGGGATGGAAACGGGAGGTTCTCTGACGATTGTTAGCCAGCCTTTCTGAATCAGTGAGACTCAAGACCCGGGAAAGAACTTCTCTGAAAAAACAGTGTTGACAGCAATAGAGGAAACCATCCAGTGTCAGTGTCTGGCTTCCACATACATGTACAAGGACACACCCAATATATGCATACAGGCATTGCACATAATAAACAAATAAATACATAAATAGCATTTGTAGTCCAAGAAGGCATAGTATGCCATTTGCAATTTGGGAAAAATAATAGCTAAAATTGTTTTTATTTTTTAATTAGTTTAAAAAGTAATAATTTTTTTCTATTGGTTATAGCTATTTTAATACATTTTATAACATACCATTAAAATGTAAGTATATGCATCATTGACAAAGACTAATTATTTTTATATAATATTGTAAAGGTAGTAAAGCACATTCATTTATAGAAAAATACAATACAATACAATCAAAACTATTAGGGTGTATATTTTCATGTATGCAATTTAAAGAGCTAAATTAAGATAGGTTCTTTTTTCTTTCCCTTTTTTTTATTAATTTATTCTTGTTACATCTCAATGGTTATCCCATCCCTTGTATCCTCCCATTCTTCCCTCCCTCCCATTTTCCCCTTATTCCCCTCACCTATGACTGTTCCTGAGGGGGATTACCTCCCCCTGTATATGCTCATAGGGTATCAAGTCTCTTCTTGGTAACCTGCTGTCCTTCCTCTGAGTGCCACCAAGTCTCCCCCTCCAGGGGACATGGTCAAATATGGGGCACCAGAGTACGTGTGAAAGTCATACACCACACTCCACTCAACTGTGGAGAATGTCTGGTCCATTGGCTAGATCTGGGTAGGGGTTTAAAGTTTACCACCTGTATTGTCCTTGGCTGATGCCTTAGTTTGAGCGGGACCCCTGGGCCCAAATCTGCCTATCATAATGTTCTACTTGTAGGTTTCTAGGACCTACTGGATCCTTCTACTTTGCTATTCTCCCATGATTCTCTCATCTAGAGTCCCAATAGGATGTCCTCCCTTCTGTCCCAGTTTCCTGGTAAGTGAAGGCTTTCATGGGACATGCCCCTTGGGCTAGTATGCAGATATAAGTGATTTTATACCATTTGTGTCTTTCTGCTTCTGGGTTAACTCATTCATTATGATCATTTCTAGCTCAATCCATTTATCCACAAATTTCAGGATTTCCTTGTTTTTAATAGCTGAGTAGTATTCCATAGTATATATATACTACAGTTTCTTTATCCATTCTTCTACTGAGGGACACTTAGGCTGTTTCCATGATCTGGCTATTATGAATAAGGCTGCTATGAACATGATGGAGCAAATGTTCTTGTTGTGTGCTGGAGCATCTTCGGGGTATATTCCTAGGAGTGGAATAGCTGGGTCTTGAGGAGGCCCTATTCCCAGTTTTCTGAGATAGCACCAGATAGATTTCCAAAGTGGCTGTACTAGTTTACATTCCCACCAGCAATGAAGGAGTGTTCCTCTCTCCCCACATCCTCGCCACCATGTGGTGTTGCTTGAATTTTTTATCTTAGCCATTCTGATGGGTGTAAGATGGAATCTCAGAGTTGTTTTGATTTGCATTTCCCTGATGACTAAGGAGGTTGAGCATTTCTTTAAGTGTTTCTCAGCCATTTGATCTTCCTTTATTGAGAATTCTCTATTTAGTTCCAAGCCACATTTCCCAATTGGGTTATTTGGTTTGGTGGTGTTTAATTTCTTGAGTTCTTTATATATTTTGGATATTAGACCTTTGTCAGATGTAGGGTTGGTGAAGATCTTTTCCCAGTCTGTAGGCTGTCGCTTTGTTCTACTGACAATGTCTCCTGCCTTACATAAGCTTCTCAGCCTCATGAGGTTCCATTTATTAATTGTTGACATTAAGGCGTGGGCTGTTGGTGTTCTGTTCAGGAAGTTGTCTCCTGTGCCAATACGTTCCAGGCTCTTCCCCACTTTTTCTTCTAAGTGACTGGCCATCCTACCAAAAGCAATCTACAGAATCAATCCCTATCAAAATATGGACACAATTTTTTAAAGACATTGAAAGTTCATTTCTGAACTTCATATGGAAAAACAAAAAACCCAGAATAGCTAAAACAATCTTGTACAATAAAAGGTGCTCTGGAGGAATCTCCATACCTGATCTCAAACTGTACTATAAAGCAATAGTAATTAAAACAACATGGTACTGGCACAGCAACAGGCTGGTTGATCAGTGGAATCGAATCGAAGACCCAGATATGAATCCACACAGATATGGTCACTTGATTTTTGACAAAGAAGCCAAATCCATTCAATGGAAAAAGGATAGCATCTTCAACAAATGGTGCTGGTCTAACTGGATGTCTATGTGTTAAAAATGCAACTGGATCCATATTTGTCACCTTGCACAAAATTCAAATCCAAGTGGATTAAAGACCTCAACGTAATAATTTTTTGACATCTACATACTTATTTCCTTGTGGTTTATTTACACGATTAAAAAAAAGGCAGCTTTCTGATGCTCACTTACCTTTTTCACTGATGTCCAAGAGTCTTAAGTATATAAAATTATCTTGTCTCATATTTTTGCTGAATTTTTCACGTTTCTTTTCATGAAGCTATTTCTTAAGGTATGATACATGTGGAATTGTGCCATTAGGTTTTCCTAGTTACTCCAGATTTTTATATGAATGAAAGACTTAGAAACATTGTATCTTTGGAAATGAAAGCCAGTGGGTTTATAATTAATATTTGGCAAAATTACATCTTTATCAAAGAATATATAAACAAGGAAACACTGCTGAGTGTGGTTCACAGGCCAATAATGCTAGCCCTCAGGAGGTAGACAAAGCTTTGGTTCCTATATGAAAAATGGCAACGCAAACAAAATAGATACATACAAATATGTGAATGTATTTATCCGTCCAGAACATCTCATCTTGGGCTTGGTTAAAATAATATTTTACTGGGAAAAAAAATTAAACAGTAAAGAATGACTTTACTCAGTAGTGATCCAAATGGAGAGATAGTTGCTGAAGTCAACCCCATAGAAAGAAAAGAAGGTTAGATGCAGTAGTTTGTGCAGACTCCACTGGGTCCAGATCCTCCTTCCATGATGTCCTTACTGAAGGTTTCTAGGACCCTCTGTGTCCTTTATTTCTCCCTTCTCCCATACATCTCTCACCTAGAGGCCCAATGGGAGGTTCCCCCCCACACCTCATCTATCTCAATCTCCTGGTAAGTGAATACTTTCAGGGGACATCCCTTTTAGGTTAGTGTCCAATTATAAGTGATCATATACCATGTTCAAACTACTGCACCAACCAATGACAGTACTTGCAGGAAAAGGACAGAACGTTATCCACGGTTGTGTGGAGAGCGGGGACTGACTCTGACATGAACTCTGGTGCCCCACACTTGACCACTTCCCCTTGGTGGGGAGGGCTGGTACCACTCAGAGAAAGAATAGGAAGGCTACCAAGATGAGACTTGATAGGCTGTGACCATATGGTGGGGGAGGAGGTCCCCTTCTGTTATAGACCTAGGGGAGGGGAATAGGGTGAAAGAGGGAGGGAGGGAGGAAAGGGAAGAGACAAGCAAGGGAATAATAATTGAGATGTAATCGGAATAAATTAATAAAAAAAGAAGAAGGTTTGATGCATGGGTTAACTAGTGGAAAAACAGTGGGGGAGTTTAAGGAAGAAGTTGACTAATATGATGTGTCCTGAATAATTAATTAACTTTTCCTGAATTTCAAATTCTGAATACTGTGATCAGGTCACTGGTGTTTACTACTAAAGCTAGCCTTCATTTTGCCACAGAGATTAGAAAGCAAGTTCAAAATTGCATTTTGACCTGGTGTGGTGGCTCATACCTTTAAGCCCAGCATTGAGAGGAAGAAAAAGAACACCAACTATGAGTTCAAGGCCAGACAGTGTTGCATTGTAGGAGCCTGCTACCTCTTCATAAAAAGTGATCTTTTAAACGGAATAGTCTTTTTTGGTTATTGATGCCTGGGTCTTACTACTGGCAAGAGACTGGAAGAATTTACAAGAATTTTAAAGGGCAGAGACATGAATCAAGCAAACAGAGATTCATCAAGCAAACATTAAGAAAAGAACTCTCTGTCTATGGCAAAGAGAAATTTCCTTAATGATGGGTGAAGATTACGTTTGTCTGTGGATATGAGGACACACATTTCTTTCATTGGTAGATAGCTAGCTATATTGTAGATGGCTTGGAAGATAGACCCCTCTTTCATAATCAGCAACTTCTAAAACAAGGAAGAGAAACTGCAGAACATTGATTACTGGTCCAAAAAAAAAAAAAATGAGACGTGAGTGGAATCTGTACTCTGAGTGGAGAACTGAGTTTGTGAACTATCCAACGGATCATAAGGATTCTATCCCATCAGAGATCATCTGCTAGACAATAAAGACCACAATTCCTTAAGGATAATCCATATGGATTGGCCAATACATGAGCAGTTAAAAAGCTTCCCAAGAAACTGTTCTGTTCACAAAACTATAAGAAATAGCAGGAAGCCTAACTATAAATGCAGACTGGTATGAAGCCAGTTTTTTCATTGCCCACTCCTTGGAAGTGCAGGCTCTTTGACTCTGCAGTGACATACCGATCTATCACTGTGTACTTTAACTTGTACTTCCACTCATGATAATTCCACTCATGGAGATTTTGAGAACTAGGGAGCCTGGCAAGGCCTGAGGATGGTGATGGTAACATCATGGCTTACATAGTCAAGCAAAATCCTTCCCAAAGTTCCACAGAGGTGGGGAAAGCATTACCGCTTCCATGGTGAGGCTGAAGCCATCTGCTCTCACTTAACCCATATGCACATTGACCAATGAGGTGGAGACTAATCTGCCTTTGAAAACGTCAGCCTTTGAATCGTGGGAAAATTACAAATACATCAAAAACTTTGACAAGAGCAGGTTTTGCTATTTGGTTTTATTTACATCAGACACCAATCAGCCCAGAAAGCCATACATTTTTAGTGATTATTAGTAAAATTGATTTGGCTAGAACAACATTACACAAGATTATTAAACTAGAGCGTTTTTTAAACAACTTTCTTAGCATACTAATTTGGATGCAAAGCCACAAATCTCACCTCAAGATGGATAAAACATAGTTTATTCTGGAGACAGACAAGGGCTTGGGAATACAGACTAAATTTACCCCAAAGTGAGTTAATACTTTATGAAGATCTTTTTTATTTTTTAAATTCTAATTTATTATAGTTTATTGTTCATTACATCCAGAATGTTATCTCCCCAACAGTATCTTCTCATCACCACCCTTTCTCCATCGTCCACCCTGCCCCCCTCTTCTAGACCTCTGACAAAAGGAGACCTCCTGCCCCTCCATATGACCACAGCCCTATAAAGTATTTACAGCAACTGTAGAAAGTTATACATCAAGGCACTTTTCAAATACATTGATGGGAGCATTAGGTAGGTGGTTTAGAGCACTGGTCATGATTTCTTGGGGCTTGAGCAGTCGGCCCTTTCACAGGGGTCATCAAAGCACACTGGAAGGCAGATATTTACATTGCAATTCACAACGGCAGCAAAATTACAGTTATGAAGTAGCCACAGCAATAACTTTATGGTTAGGGTCACCAGAGCCTGCGGAACTGTATTAAAGGGCCTCAGCATCAGGAAGGGTTGAGAGCCACTGGTTTAGAGCAAATCAGGAGCAGGTCTGTAATAGGGCCACAGCTGCTGTTTGACAGCACTCTTTCCCCCTTTAGCAGTTAGGGGCTATTTGTATATAATAGAGGACTTACCTAGTTGTCAGAATGACAGAGGAGGGCCGTACATGGCTACTAAGGGGCTAACAATGTCCTAAAATAGACTGGCTCCAGACTTAAAACATTACAATAGCCTCCACATCATTGAAGTTCTAATCAACCAGCCTCGAGGAAGATTCAGTAGGGTTCTTATCTGAACTTTGCTCCTCATCTCTAATGGCAATATATGTTAACAAGGATGATTAAATGGTGGGAGGTGGGAGGGAGTCTGGATGAAGGTCATCTTGTCTGTGCACCTTACCTTATGTTTTCATATTTCTGGGCTGATACATTACCACTCATATGAATTATTTTAGCACTGAAAAAAAATTAATAAATCAAACCCTGCTGTGAAAAAAGGCCAGTTTTCCAGGGAACATAGTGGAATTGACAAAACTCTAAAACTACTATATGAATAGCCAAATCACTGTATAACTTTTGAGGCTTTTTCAATGCGATTACCTTCAAGCTTTTTTGCTAGGAATGAAAAATTATATATATATATATATATATATATATATATATATATATATGCATATATGCAAATAAGTCCATTTAAATAACTCAGGTATGTATTGTTATCAGTACCAGTTATTATCAGTGTTGGGTTTCTTGACTTTCCATCCTATCAATTACCATGAACAGAGTCATGCATTTGACTTTATAATTAACTTTTTCTTATTTATGTATGAGTTCCAAAGTTTTACATTCATGTCTAATCCAGTAGCCTTTTTAGTCACTCTAATTGCTCAGCAAGCACACAGGACTCATTCTATCCCATCTCTTAGGGGCTGCCTGCCATACGCTTGCTCCGTCCTTTAAGGACCGATTCTGCTCCTTGTCAGCCATGGAGGGAGGGTGTGCCTTCTCTAAAACATTTCATTTTGTCATGGAACTTGTGCTGCTCTTGACTTTCAGCAACCACGGCACAATTGTGCCTCATATAAAGAAAACAGGTAAGCTTTGAGAAAACGCTCCTCTTGAAAATAAACCAAAGAACCAGGAGTAAGAAGCACAGACAGTGTTACTTCCTGTGTTACTTCTGTGAATAACAAACTCAACACTTTCTAGCATCTGAGCTTTTGTTCTCACCTGAGACGTGAAGAAAAAGAAAGAGAAATAAAGAAACGCAGAAGCAAATCACAGTGTCTGTGTTTTGTTTTGTTTTGTTTTGTTTTTCCAAACTGGAAAGCCTACAGATGAGAATATGAACATACTGAAATGATCTAATTATAACATGGCCTCCAAGATAAAAGAAAAAAGTGATTCACATATTGTTTCCCAGCCACATACATATTGACACTGTATCAATTATTATACTCACTTATTTAAAAAAGAAACTATTTATTTATTAACTATGTATACAGTGTTCTGACTATACACTTTCCTGCACACCAGAAGAGGGCACCAGATCTCATTGTAGATGGTCCTGAGCCACCATGTGGTCGCTGGGAATTGAACCCAGGTCCTCTGGAAGAGCAGCCGGTGCGCTGAACCTCTGAGCCGTCTCTCCAGCCCCAGTCAGTGCTCTGAACCTCTGAGCTGTCTCTCCAGCCCCTTGAATTTATTTCTTATTTAGTGCTCATTCCCGAATATACTAAAGGCACAGTTTTTGCCAGACATTAAAAACACTGGGTTTACAATTAATCAGAAATCGTCTCTGCCTTCAAGTACTTGGCAAGTTGTTTATTAACGTAAGCAAAGATGTTGAGAGGGGCAGAAAGTAAATTTGAAGAGGGTCGTAGTGTCCGGATGGATCCGGTGAGGGAGCGAGGAGCCAAGCCTTCCAGCTGCCAACCAAAGCTTCTTTTGGACGGAAAATTCTGTTTCTGCAAGCATGAGGGGGTCCTTTGTGTACTGTGCTGTCAGAGAGAATTTTTCAACGGTATCTGTGTATTTAATTTGAACACCCTTTCTTAGTCAGGCTTTGAAAGTCTCGCACCAGCTAACACTTCTGCCATTCACCGTCTCTCAAGCTGCATTGTATCAAGAATCCAGTCTCTGGACCTGGAGAGATGGCTCAGCTCTACAGGAGAAGGCTGTGATTCTCACATCTACATAGTGGCTTTCAACCTCCCGTGGTTGCCGCTCCATAGGACCTGACGCCCTCTTCTGACTGCCAAGTGCAACAGGTGACGTGCAGACTTACTTGCAGGCGAAAATCCTTACACATAAAACATACCTTGTCATTATCAACTTAAAACGTCTATCTAGACCTAAAAACATCTTAACCCCTAAACAACTAAGCTTAATTGTAAAACTAAACTATGTGGTTTTCAACCCTATCAGAGACGTGAGAAGGAATAAAATTAATTGAGTATATTTATTCATTTGATGTTTGTTTAATTTTATTTCGTGTTTATTACCCTTTTACCGGTTAAACTTTATAATATACATTTTTAAATTGTTAGTTAAAATTACTTAGGTATCAGAAAGCCTTACCCTTTTTTTTTTTTTTAAATCACACACTATTAACCCTAAAAATCCTCTAAGCAATGCCAATATGTATATGACACAATTAATAAGCATCTTGGAAATACATTAAGTTGTACAAAAATAAAGTTTTTATTGTAGTCACAAACAAATACACAGAAAAATAGTTGAGTCTTCATATATAGAGCCTGAGAATTGCAATACAGTGGCTCTTACTGTGGTCATTTTTGACATTATCTCTTGATTTCACAATGTAGGAAAACAAACTATTGTCTTTGCAGCTTCCTCCTCTCCCTTTTACTCTGGCTCCACGTGAGACACTAATTTCCGAAATGAAAACGGACACCTATTATACTGAGCTTATCCATGTTAAGCAGTTGTTATGATTTTTTTTTTTTTTTTTTTTTTTTTTTTTTTTTTTTTTTTTTTTTTTTGTGCTGTCTGCTCTACCACACGTCATAATCTGATGAGAACGCTTCCAGGACTGATCTCATTGTAAACCATTTGTTTCCAGCATTGTTTTGCTGTTTCTTTCGTAAAACACTTCTGAAGAATGTCTACTATGTGCGAAAAAATTTATTTCTGTTTCCTATGTATTTTTCTCCAGAAAATTGTATTTTCTAAAGATAAACGAGGAAATTAGTGTTATTCTACATGCTCTTTTCTGCAGGCTTGCCAACCTGCCGTCTATGACTTGTAAGTAGCCAAACTCAAAGGCGGCAGCGTTTCGGTTTACAACTACATTGTCTTTTTTTTTTCTTATAGCCACCATGTAAGAAATGAGAGCACCACACGGGGGAGGCCAGAGCAAATCCAGGATGTCGATGCATCCTTTATTTTTATGTTCTTTTGGTACAAATTCCTTGCTTTTCTTCTTGCTGAGCAACTAGCTCACTGCTCACATCCCCGTGTCATTCCACTGTTTCTTGGTTGACCTCTTATAGCTGTGTCCGGAGTTCTATAAGTGTCATGTTTTCTTTCATATTATTTTGCTCCAATAAAGATTAGTTCCAAATTTTACTAGTTATATATGAATTTTTTTCTTGTGTTACTCTTTTGCGATTTGATTTTTCCTTTTTTAATATGCTAATTTTACATAGATGTTTCTAGCTTACTTCTTAGGTTTAAATTGAGGTAGTTCTTCTGGGAACAGAAAATTTATTCCTCTATAAATAATGTAGGGAATGCCTGGAGAGTGGGCATGAGTTGTGGCTGTTTCAGCTTCCTTCTGTGCTCTGTGGAAGCTTCTCAGCTCTGGTCTTTGGCCTGATTTGGCTTCCTGTAAGTTAAAACTCCTAGTGACTCAGAATTAACCTTGATGGGTATACTACTTTTTGCTGTCTCTTCCTTGATACATTCATCTCCTCAGATGATAGGAAATTGGCAGGTAAAGATATTTTAGTAGTTTAAAAGTTTCCTTCCTTTTGACGCAGAGATAGACCTGCTGGGAAATGTGGTTCAAATAGCTAATGTCAAAATGCAATGCTATCTTTCTCTTTTTAAAAATGTATTTTATTAATTTATTCTTGTTACATCTCAATGGTTATCCCATCTCTTGTATCCTCCCATTCCTCCCTCCCT
This sequence comes from Acomys percivali, assembly GCA_907169655.1. Taxonomy (NCBI): domain Eukaryota; kingdom Metazoa; phylum Chordata; class Mammalia; order Rodentia; family Muridae; genus Acomys; species Acomys percivali. The sequence goes on along the minus strand of OU015747.1, from coordinate 1,963,954 downwards.
CCCATTTTCCCCTTATTCCCCTCCCCTATGACTGTTCCTCAGAGGGATTACCTCCCCCTGTATATGCTCATAGGGTATCAAGTCTCTTCTTGGTGACCTGCTGTCCTTCCTCTGAGTGCCACCAGGTCTCCCCATCCAGGGGACATGGTCAAATATGAGGCACCAAAGTTCATGTGAAAGTCATACCCCACTCTCCACTCAAGTGTGGAGAATGTCCTGTCCATCGGCTAGATTTGCATAGGGGTTCGAATTTACCGCACATATTGTCCTTGGCTGGTGCCATAGTTTGAGCAGGACCCCTTGGCCCACATCCACCTGTCATAATGTTCTTCTTGTAGGTTTCTAAATGAAGGAAATCAATAAAGTTTTCTTTCTCTTATGCCTTGATGCTAAACTCAGCTTAAGGATCTGTCTAGATATGGACTCAGTTCCTCTTTATGTGGTTGTCCTTTTGAAACCTAGCAGGAAGGAAAAGAATAAACATCACATATTAGCACTATGACAGTATATTAGGATCATTTTGTAAATCTATGTAATTCTATAGGTCTTTATCTTTTATCAATCTGCCTTTTTCTATCATCCATCTATTTATCTATCTAATCTATCACATATCTATCTACTCATAGATTAAAAAAATAAAAATAAAATATCATTGTGTTATCACAGATTCAATATACATAAATATTTACATATATTCAATATGTACATACATTGTATAATAATATTTAAATAAGGTTAAATAGATCTACCTTTTGAAGAGTTACTTGTTTATGGTAGAAACATAAGTATTCTTTCCTTCAGCCTTGTAAAATATATAGTACATTATTATTTTCTGTAGTTAATCAAAAAAATGTAGTAGTAGTAGTAGTAGTAGCACACCAGAACGTCTTGCTCCTATTTAAAAATAACACATTATTCATCGATTGTTCATTTTTTATACTTCCTGTTTCTCTACTATCTCTAGATTCTAGTCAGTACCGCTATACTCTAAACATGGATAAACTCTATTTCTTCGGACTCTGCAAAGAAGTGAGACCATGTGTTTGCTGTTTTTCCTGTGCCTGGCTTATTTCATTTAACATAATGTTCTCTAGTTGTCATCTGCATTGTCACGTAGAATAGCATGTCATTGTTTTATGGCTGAGCTATATTACACTATGCATAGTTACCAAGTTTTCTTTGACCATTCATCAATTTATAAACATTCATTTTTCCATTTCTTAGATGTTGTGAACAGTGATGCAATAGCTGTGAGTAAAAAAGATCTGTCTGTGACATACACATTTCATTTCTTTTGACTCTCAGTAGCATGATTACTTAATCTCATGGTAGTTCTGTTCCTGATGCATTGAGCAACGTCTGCTCCTTTTCTTGGTGGCTGAGCCAATGGGCCTTTCTACCTGAAGCATTTAGGGCTTCCTTTTGTCCATAGCATTGCCAGAACTTCTGGTTATATTTTTTTTTCCTAATAAACTGTCTTACTTGGATGTGGTTTTAATTTTCATTTCCTTGATGACTAGTAATGATGGACTGGTCTTTCATATAACTATTTGCCATTTGTGGCTTCCCTATTGAAAAATATTTATTGATTTTCTTTAATGGCATTCTTTGCATCTTTATTTCTGATTTTGCTTTTATATGATAGAAATAAAATGTTAGCTTGCAAATATGTTCTCCTGTCTGGGAGCCATTTCTTCACTTTATAGGTTGTGTCTTGTATTTTTACAGGTTTTTAATTAATGTCTTCTGACATTGGTTGAGTATACAGAGGCTCTAAATTTTCTGTGGCCCAAGGGACATTGCTTCAAACATGTTTGTTTTATAATGTTTGTGAACTGGATTTTTACCATTTACCAGTGCCTTTTAATCCAAGTTTCATGTAAAGTAAATTAGACAATGATCCATTGGTTGAGTAGTTTTCCTCACTTTAAAGAAATTGTTCCACTGATAACTATGTATAGAGGAAACTATATGTTATTACATATAAAGGCAGAGCAGAACAAAGAAAAATCATCATTTTTCAGGGTCTCATAAAAAAACTGAAAAAACATCTTAGATATAAATGATATGGGGATAATCTCTCTAATAATTGATGACTGTTGTGGAGGAAGACAAAAGTGAAGGCCTAAGGATTAGTGTGAGAGGTAAGATTGGTATTGTTTTTAAAATTATCTGTATTGCCTGTATTATCAGTAGGCACGGTGAGTAATTATTCAAGACACAGGCACTTGTTATATTTTAAAATAGCCTTAGTTAACCTGGGGCAAGGCAGATATCAGTCCTCTAAACTACTTTCCATAGTAGGGCCTCAGGCATGGGATCCCTGTCTCAATCCCACGCCATCTGTTTCTAATAACTTCTATCAAGTTACCTCCCATCCATAACCTCAAGTACTTGTTAATGTTTTTTATCTGGGCCCGATTTTCCATGCAAGCTACCTATGTGTTTCTCTCCCGTCTAACCCATGGCTGCCTTCCTCTCTTTGCCTCAAGCCTCTCTCCTTTCTCCTCCTGGCCGTCCTTTCTTCTTCCCAGAATCCCTCTCTCTCCTAGCCCCACCAATCTCTTGCCCTGTCCAGGTGGGATGGCTTTTTATTTAAAAAAAGTTGGGTCACAGAGACAGCAAGCTGTAATTAGCATCAAAATACATCAGACCATCCCCAACAGATTAGTTCATCCTTTTTGTCAACGGAGAGAGTAAAAACAACTTGAGACATGTCGCATAAATAAAAATAGCAATTCCTTATAATTCTTCCTATGAGTAAACCTTTCTCTGAGTTTCTATAATAGGTTAAGGAGGTTAAGCATAAAAGTCAGTATGGCTAGTTTTCTTTTGCTTTGATGAAAGAAACCAGATGAAGTAGTGAGGGATCCTATAAACAGCAACTGTGTGCGGCTTAAAATAGAAGCATAGAGCGTATTTAATATCTAGTTCTCAGAGATGCTGTGCCATCATCCTACTGACCACCCTTGAGACAATGTGGTAAGACACAATCTAACAATGCAATTGACAGAAAAGGGAAATCACTTCAGAATTAAAGATGTACTAGTAAATCCTTTACAAAATATCGGCTTGCCTTATCTACTCCTGTAAAAGTAGCTTTTATTCACCAGATGTAATTGTTGTCTTCGAGGCTTACTGCATCTGTCTTTTACCTAATTCTGGAAGCTTCTAGCCTCTGTACAATCTAACCTAGGCCTAGAATGCTTTAAGCCTTTGAGACTTACTGCTGAATATGCTCACCCTTTCTAGCTCTTTCTGAACTCTTGCCATCTGGTTCAACTCAGCTTTTTTTTTTTTTTTTTTTTTTTTTTTTCCTCAAACTCCTCTCCAAGATGGCTAATTCTCAGTGCAATTGCTTTCATTGGCTTCAAACTAACTAGTAATCTGTTCTAATCTTCTGGCTCCTTCTCACTGTCTGTCTCATTCTGTCTTCACCCATGCCTAGCTTAGCCTTTCTTCACCCTGTCTCTGTAAAACTGCCTCATCTCCGTCTCCCCCTGGGCTGCTCTTCTTAAAGCACTCCCTTTGCCTCTTGGTTCTCGTGAGAGCTGGGCTTATTCTGTTCTGTGAAATCTTTCTCTGATTCATCACTTTGTCTGACTCTCTCAATTAGACACCACTTTCAAACATGGGTGCTTCCTACTAAATCTAACTTTACCTTCATAGTTTGGGAGTAAAGGTCCGTATTCAGACTGTGTCTGTATTTTAATCAGAGGGATTAAAGGAGTGTCATCCCAACCATATCACAGACCTAGGTCTTTGGATGTGATCCCTTGGCAGAGTACCAAATAGCTCTAATTTTCTTTCATTAAAAAATATATAGTATTTCTCATAGTATAGTTTGACTTGTGATCAAACAAAGCTTTAGTGAAAATGAACATGCACATCATAAGAAGCAACCAAGTGTTCCCTTCCTCCAAACTAATTCATTTGTTTAATCCCTAACTCCCCAATCCATGCCACTTCAGGTGTGCTTTTCTTTAGAAGGTAATTAAAGCTAAATGGTGTCTTACAAGAAGGTCTATGATCTAACAGGACTGGCATAGCTAAAAAGAAGTATTTGTGAAGACACAGAGAAAAGATGATGTCATGTATGCCGGGAACAGTCTCCGTTACTAGCTGGCCATGCTGGTCTCCTGTCCTGGAGACTCCAATGCTCTAGATCTCAGAGAAAATATTGCTGTTTGAACCACACAGACCATAGTATTTTCCCATGTCTGCCTGAACTGACTAGTGATTAGCCACTTGTGGAGGCCACCTCATGTGGGACAAGGAGAAGCACAAGGAAATTTGTCCCAAAATAGGTCTCTGCTATGGCACAGGAAAAGGCACACATCGATCACTCCATGAACAGAGTGCTGATGACTTTCAGAATAGAATCTGGATTGCAGGCTGGAACCCAGAATGGTACCCAAGTAGGTCTTATGGTATTTGAATTCAACAAACATGGACTTCAAACAGTTTCAGTACTACTGAAAATAACAAGAGTACAGAGGAAGCCCATGTTTATAATCTGGACTTTTATTCATTTTCAACAAATAAACATGTGAATGTGTGATTATTACCATAATAATGTATTTTTAACCAAGCGATTTACTTGATTTTGTCATTTCTACATCTAGGAAATAAAGATGCACATCACAAGGTCATTTTGGAAATAAGTTACCATGCATAAGGGGTATATTGCAGAGTGTTCATTACACAGGGGCATGCAATACAGACAATCAAGTGTCTTATAAACTGACTTTAGACATTAAGAGTAATCTGGACATTTTAAAGTCTTCTAAACATTACAGCAGTCTCAGTTTATAGTAATATCAAACGATAAATAAGCACAATACAAGTTAAGGGTTTGAATTTTTATATATTGAAGTTGTAGAGGCTGTCAGGTTTAATGATGAAATCTTCACTGTCCACATGTAAATAAACACCACATGTTAGAATATAACAGCGCATGTCAGGAGCTGATAAATTATTTCACTTAAACTAGCTCCTTAAATTTTCTTCAAGGCTCTTTTTGACAAGTTCTAGGCTTGTGTTCTCCATTTTATTCACAACAGAGAAAAGCTTAGAATTATCATCAAAGGTGCAATCAGTTATCGGCAAAGCAATAATAAACTCACCACTTCTGCCTTCAAGATGAAGACACGGTATCAGCTACTAAAGCTATTTTCAGCACAAAAATCAAGAGGGGAGAGACTTACCGAATGGAAGACTGCCAAGCAGTGTTGACTGTGCAAGATGAATCATCCCTCCATTGTCCTCTGTTACCCTCCATCAATTGCTTCACTTTAAAGAAGTGAGAAAGAACCCAAATCCAATCCACTTGGGTAAAAGATATGGACTCAAAGTACAAACTCACCCATTGCTTGTATGAGCATCAGCGTAGACACTGCATGCAATAGCTTAACCACGGTTTTGTCTACAGAATGCCACGTAGGTTCACATCCACTACATGTGCAGCTGACAGATATTTACGGTTATGTTAAAGAAAAAGTGTGAGTAACACACTCTAAGCTCAAAGTGACTTTATTTGGATAAGAAGTCAGGAATTGAAAATTTTGCTTCAGAATCCATATAATGGTGTCTTTTTTTTTTTTTTTTTTGCTTAAACCTTTTTACTGCTTTTGCTTTCCGGCTTCCAGTGCTTGATGGGCCTCCAGTCACTGATGTGGTAGCAGGTGGTTTACTGCACTCAGAGGACCATAGACTTCCAAATGTAAGTGTGACATCACATCCGCTCACCACCTAACTCGTTCACTTAAGACTGACACCGAGTTATGAGGTAAAGCAATTGGCCTGAGTTCATAGTCTAGTCACGTAAGAAAAAGTGTCACGTTATTTAATAAAAGTTATGAGCCAGGTACTGAGAAAAAGAGGAACTGCTATTATGTCCCCATTTAAAATGTGGAAACTGAGTTAGGGGAGAGACGAATTAGGTTCTCAAAATCATAGGATTGCTACACAGCTGACCTGGGATGGGGGCAGGCTTCCTGACGTTGTAGACTGCCCAAGATTTTACTTCCCTCAAGACTTCTGTTTACACGGCTCCGTGCTGCCTACTTTGTACAGCGCCACAGCGTCCTGTGCTTTCTATGCTCTAGATTTTAGTGTTTTAAATTCTGCAGCCAGTGGCAGGTGGAAGGCTGTTATGAAAAGCACAGGCAGAAACGTTCTTGTTTGGCCTCTTTTTATATCTTTCTTCCCCTACAGATTAGGGTATTTTTCTCAATTATGCATACTTATTCATTCTGCCAAAAATTCTTTTAAGGCTGTTAAAGATGTAGACAATTTTCTCAGTTTGATGTTCCAAAGAAACCTGCTGTGTCTTTTTCATTCTTTGCAAAAATAGACATGGTAGGTCCAACCAGCTGGTAAAGTCATCGAGAAGCTAGAAACTTCCTCTCTGCGTTGGCCATTGTTATGCTTCCATAGTTTGAGAACTGGAGCAGCACTTAATATCTCTATGATTTATGATTTCCTTCAGAGAATGAGCAGGCTGCTATTTGTTTGTAGTTGTTACAGAAATAATCCCAATGAGAGAAATTATTCTTCAAATATCCACAAACACTGAATACTAAGTAATTCAGCAGCCTACTTATCAAAAACTAAAAAAAAAAAACTAAACAAAAAATCCCAAAAAGCCAAAGAAACCTCACCCACAGAAAGCCCGTGTTGTCTTAGAAGTATAAACACACATACATATTCATCACCTATTATTTTTATTTGAAATGAAAATATATTTCCTACAACTACTCTCAGGAGAATCTGTTAGTATATATCAGAGATCCTAAACTTATCTAATTATTCTGACCTGGAAAGTTTTACATTTTAAAAATTCATTATAAAAAAA
>OU015747.1:1934080-1946839 GCA_907169655.1 Acomys percivali | reverse complement strand
CTCTCTCTCTCTCTCTCTCTCTCTCTCTCTCTCTCTCTCTCTCTCTCCCATCTGTATTTGTGCAGGCATGTGTGTGTGTGTGTGTGTGTGTGTGTGTATGTGTGCGTGTTGGACTGTATTCTGGATAGTGTTTAGAATATTCTTAAGACTTGGTTTGTAACATTATCACAAAGTAATCAATGCCACAGACTACATAGGGGATGGTATTATGTGTTCCTGAGACATATGAGTCCAACAGAGTGGACAAAGAGTGTTATCATTGCAAAGCTACTGCACAGCGGGGCAGCTTTAGTAAGGAGATGGATGACACAGCTTTTCCCTTCTCCTGTGGACAAAAAAGCTTGTCACCTCTTCGACACATTCATTCTCCTCTGCATGGGGTTGTGCAGCCCATGCTGATTTTCAACCTTAACTTGAAAAAAAAAGTCTCTTCAGAAATATCTGTTATTATGATTATTCAGAGAGAAGATTTGTGATGATGTTACAAATCAAGCCTTAAGAATATTCTAAGCCGAATTTACCGTGAATGCTAATCACTGTTGACAGGGCCTTCTCGTATATTAGAGATGAACTTTGCCTTAGGAAAAGACTAGGTATGAATTGTATTGTTTATTTTTTCTTGCTCCTCTGAATCAATAACACTACAGTCAATATTTATTAAAATAGAGTTTTCCATAGATTTTTCCTCATATAGAGTTAAGAATACATCTAAAAAGCTTTCCAAATCAAAGGGAGCATCTTCAGTAAATGTGTTCACTTAATCATTTGATTATATTGAAGTTCAAAGTGCCAGTAACTGTCATTTCTTTGTTATGCATGTGAGTCCTTGTAAATATTTGTGAAACTTACAAAGTGTGGAACACTACCATTGACTTTTTTCCAAGCAATAACATTTCATTTTTTCTTATCATCTGCTCTGTCTCCTCACCCTGTTCTCTCTGTCTCTGTCTCTGTCTCTGTCTCTGTCTCTGTCTCTCTCTGTGAACACACATGAGTGTTAAATTCTACTTGCTGAAAAAATTAAGAACTAGCTGTATTCCTCACTGCTGCATGATGTCTTTTAATAGGCTTATATTATTCAATATCTATCTATCTATCTATCTATCTATCTATCTATCTAATTATATATCTGTAAGAGTAGATTCAATAATCTACCCTTTCTTTCCTATCAATCCTAGATTATTTCTATATGCCCTTTTTTTTCTAAATACAAAAGGAATTATTTTAACACTAATACAGTAAGACTATGTACAAAAATGAAACAATTTTTTCTAAGCTTTCCACAAAGTCCAGCTTGGTTGTATTTGGTAGTCTTAGGAATAAGTACTTTTGGGTTAAAAGCTTTGTAAAATGTTCATGTTACTCTCATATAAACCTAGCAATTTGAATGTCCTAAGCAGCCTGTAGTCCGAAGCTGATCTTTGGGCGGTGTTTGACAGCTTAGTGGCAAGCTTGCATAGGTAGAACATAATAGTCACCTCAAAGGTACCCACTGTTTGTGCAGAAGCAGGCAGCCGAAGAAACATGGGGCAGTTTTCCCCAGAGGTTGGTGTAGAACAACCCAGGTGGAGTAGTCGTTGGGGGCCCCATATTCTTCTTGAAAACCTAAAAGTTTACTATCAGGAGTGGTAGAAAGCTAAACACTTTAAATGTCACACTCAGAAGATGTCAGAAAGGTTTAAGGTCAATCATCTATTTAATATATCCAAGGTAGACTAACCTTGTTCCTAGTTACTTGCTTCAAACTCAAACCCGAAAACGCATACAGGATGCTAGATGAAATTTATTTCTAGAATTAGGTAATACTCTGTAGGACACTAGCACCATAACAGAATGCTTATATGTACATAATAATCTTATAGATTTTGAGATAATATTTATACATTAAAAATGTTAGAGAATCAAATGAAAACAAAAAGATTTTGAGATTAGTGGCAATACAATAGTATTGTTTTTTTCTATCCCGTACCAGGAGGCTTTTCTAATATAAGACAGAGGTTTTGGATTTTCCTTAAACAAGCATGCATGGGATTAGAGAAGGAGTCACACTTCAACCTGTCGCAGTTAATTATCAGTATGGCCTAATAATGTTTATTATTAGGTCTAAATTATTATTACGGCAGTATTTTCTAACCTGCTAACAATCAATCAAGACAGAGACACCTGTTATTTTTTAAAGGTTTACTTTTAAAATTTTTAATTAATTAATTAATTTTATTTTATTTTATTTTTTTGAGACAGGGTTTCTCTGTGTAGCCTTGGCAGTCCTGGAGTCACTTAGTAGAGCAGGCTAACCTCGAACTCACAGTGATCCGCCTGTCTCTGCCTCCCGAGTGCTGGGATTAAAGGTGTGTGCCACCACTGCCTGACTAAATTCTTTTATCTACACTGCGACACCTGTTATTTTTTAAAATAGGCTTAGTTAATGCCAGGCAGAGCAGATATTAATCCCCTAAACCACTTCCCATAGTGGGGCAGGTATGCCCCAATCCCATGTCATCTGATTCTAATAATTTCTATCATGCTATCCCTCACCCATAATCAAAAATACTTGCTAGCTATCATTATGTGGGCCAACTCTCCATCCATGTTGGCTATGTGCTTCTCCTCCACCTAACGCATAGCACAGCCCTCTTATTCCTCCCCTCTTCCTCTCAAAATTCTCTATGTCTCCCCAAGTCCTGGGACCTTAGCCATGCCTATCCCATTTGTCCCATCCAAATATTATGGCCTTTTATAGGCCAAACAGGTTAGGCTCTTAGACAAGGTACAGGTGGGGCACAGAGACAGTAAGAAATAATTAGCATCAAAATACATCAGACTAACCTCTAATGCCAACCCCAAAACCAGCTTTAGTTTTTTAATTAATTAATTTTTAATTCATTCATTCTACTTCCCAGCATTATATTTTTAATTGGCCATTTAAAACACCATTTGCCATTTATATCTGTAGAATACAGAAAATACAAGACGGAGGTGGGCAATACCACTTGGCCAACTTGCTCCTTTTCCTGTGACATTTTCTCTTGATGACCCATCCTTCTTCTTCAGGTGTTTCATTTGTCCAGCGGTCTCTGGATTCCTTTGTCAGATGTTTTTATTCTCCTGGAAAGATTAAAACCAAAACCCTGCCTCACCCCTGACTTGGGGATATCCTTTTTTTGGTGGGTTATACCTTTCCCAGGGCAAAATGTTTTTGGTAATAGAAAATGTATTATGTTTCAATTGGAGATTCAGAAAAGAGGTCTCAGTCATTTACAAAAATTATACAAGGCCCAAAAGAAGACTTCAGTGATTTTTTTCCCAAAGACTGATTTCAGCTGTAAATAGCATCAAGTTCAGAGTCAGAAAATATCAATTGAGTCTTGGACTTTTCAAAATGATAAGTCAGAATGCAAAAGAGTGATTAGACCTTTAAAGTCAAGATCAGATCAAATAGAGAAATGAGTTAGAGATATGGCTGATAGTGCATCTCATGCTCATGATGCTAATCTGATAGGAGAAGTAATTTCTGACAATCTTAAGAAGAATCAAAATGGCAGATGTTTTAATTTTGGCCAGCGAGGCATTGTAAAGGAGGATTATATGCAAGGCCTTCCTAGAAACAATGTTGTTGTTTTAGAGATAATCCAAAGAGAAGACCCCAGCCTTCAGGGCTATGCAGAAGGTGTAGCAGAGGCCAGCGCTGGAGTAGTGAGAGCTCATCAACAAGGAATAGGCAAGAAAGCCCTTTGTCATTGAGAAATTCCTGAGGCAGCCTCCTGCAAGCCCTGGCATCTAACTCAATGCAATTGTTCCCATTCATCCACAGAGCAATTATAAAATTTACTTCCTGTTGTTAAAACAACACTGCTCTGCATGTAATCAAGGATGGAACAGTTTCAATAGATAAAACAAAAAAAAAATTCAAGGACCACAAAACAAATATTTTGGCAAACTGCTATAAATGATCGGAGACCAAGGCACACTTGAAGATGAAATTCTTCAACCTTAACCCGAACATTTAAAGCTGCTAGATGACATAGCGCAGAAGCAATGTCATCAAATTTAAACTGCCTTTGTAAGTCAGTGGATTGACCTTCACCTAGCAACTGATCCTGGAAATATTAATACGTCTGGCCTGATTTCATTGTTCTGTGGCCTTATCTTCCCCTTTCCATCATGATTTGCAATGTAACTGAGGACCAGTTTCCAATATTGCTGTTACCAAATCTTTTCAGTCTTGGAGGATAATCTGGTTCTGAATTGCTCTGTCTGTGGGGTCATGCTATTCACCAGAATGCCAAATTGTTGTTATAAAGAAAGAAAAATTCCAATCATTTGATTTTACTAATAAAGACTCAGGAGCCAGATGTTGGAGTGAAACACTGCTAGATCAAAGAGGCAGAGAAAGTACCCAACTGAGCTTTGTACTCTAGTCTAGTCCAGAAGGAAAGAGCCAAAGGGACAAAAAGGAAAAGCCCAATGACAAAAGCTGCTAGCCCAGGAGAAAAAAAGCCAAAAGCCTGTTCTCCTTCTTCTCCACACTATCTTAAATACCCTTCAACTCAAAGCCTATCCCTCTTTCTAACTAATCCCTGACATCTGGTTTCTTGCTCCATCTCCAGACCTAGGATTAACTTTATTAAATCTTGTGTACAGAAAGCTTTTGGATTAAAGATGTGTGCTAGGACTGAGCCACACCATAATCAACTGTTTATAATAAACAGAAAGTTCACAATCCCAGGGTTCACAATGGGATAAAATATTCTGCAACACTGAATCATCAACCAAAGAGCATGTACGCAATGGATGTAGACACACTATACACATGTAGCAGATGTGCAGCTTGGTCATCATATTGTCCCCCCAATATTGGTAGTAGGGGCCGTGTCTGCCTCTGTTCCCTGCTGCTGGATCACTTTCCCCTAGCTGGGCTGCCTTGTCTGGCCTCAGTGGGATATTATGCCCTTGTTCCTCCTGAGACTTGAGGTGCCATGGTTGGTTGGTGCCCCTTGAAGTCCTCCTCTTCTCCAAGAAGAACAAGAGGGAGGGAAAGGGGAGGATCATGAGGGTGGGACTGGGAGGAGAGGAGAGAGGGGCCTGGAATCAGGCAATAATCAATTAAAAACAAACCATTACATTCCAGACATTCAATAATGCTTTTGTGCATTGTTGTGTTTAAAGATCACAGTACTTAAGAAGTCATCAAATATGTTCTTTCAAAGCTATCACTACCTTCATACTTTTATCACATAATACACATTTCTTTACCTTTCTCCTTATTCTGATGTTTCTGTTTATAAATGGCATCATGTACAGTTTTAAAATGAGTTCAAGACCAGCCTGGCCTACAAAGAGAGTCCAGGACAGCCAGGGCTCTGTGTAACAGAGAAGCCCTGTACCAAAACAAGCAAGCAAACAAACAAAAAACCAAACACCATTTATTTAAAGTTGAAATTTTTGGGTTAAATTAATTGTTCTTAGCAGTGCTTCATTTTGTTCAAAACAGATTATTAATAACTAGTTGTATCCTGAATATCTTTTAACCAGAAATATATAAATTAATTATTGTATATTTATACAATAAAATAAAGTTTAAAAATGAAATTAAAATGGTAGCATCTTAAACAGTGAAGACAAATACAAAGCGTATGACAATTTCATTCAAATGAATTTTTCTTTTAGCCAGTAAATATGATTTCAAAAGTTAGGATAATATTGACACTCCACACAAGGAGATGAGATTAATTGGAGGCTAAGGCAGAAGTTTCTGGGTTTCTGGCTACATTTTAACTCAGCAAAGTAATGGGGTTGGTAAGATATGTGTAGCTGTCATGTGCATTGAGGTATTGCACTTGAAATTTGTGCATTTTGCTGTTTCCACATTGTACTCTCTTGGAAATGGTGCCATTCTATGTCAATAATATTCTGATTTGATTGTTTCTATCTGCTCCAGTAATTCTTAAGCAAAAATATGCAAAGACTTCTTGAAAAGATGGCTTATTACAATTGCATTGCATAGATCCATTTTCAAGTATTTCATACAGAAACTTTATGGTATGACTGTATATGGCTTTAAAGTGTTTCATGGCTCAGCTCACTGAAATACTCACAACATGGTTATTTTGTTGACTATTAGGAAAGTTCAATGTTCCATTTTAAAAAATAATTTATTATGGCTCTGCACTCAGGAATTATCACATTCTAACAAGCATGCTCTATTGTCTTCATGTCCTGGGCAATACAGCAGTGCCTTAAACTCAGTTATACTAAGACTGAGCCTCACCCATCCCTGTACGACACTTGGCTTTCCATCACTGAAGACACACTTCTGATTGTCAAGAAAGTTTTCTTGTTTTCTAAGAAATTCATTTCTCGAAAGGTGGCTAAAAAGAAACTACTTTGACAACTTGGCTGAACCTTGGGAAATTTCTGCGGTGTCCAGATGGTGAGATGCTGCAGTGGTGTGAAGCAGACAAAGGCCTCATTTAAGAGGCTACTGGCAGGTTTCCTAAGCCTTGGTAATAGGTGCTTCAGATACTTTTCTGCAAAATTGATCTCTGAAATCAGAAATTATGGCATTATGCTTGTCTTGCAAATAAAGAACCCTTTCCCCACCGGAGTGCTGAGTGACTGATTGCTTCAAACATACTGAACCTGACTTCTAAATCAACGCGATTGAAGGAGGCTACGGTTTGACTTAATTCATACTGAGACAAGACTGTGCAAAAAATATACAAAAGTCAGTCCGGCATTATGATGAGCTGTCAAAACTGAGCAACTTTCATGAAATGAACCCACTTGAGATGGGCAGTGTGGATTGTGTGTGTGCAAGGCTCAGACGTATATCGATTTCGCAAAATTGAATTCTATTTGACAGTCACCAGAATTGCCAGCGCCATTGTAGTTAGTTATTGACGTCACTGAATTAGATTGACTGCATGTGGTTCTGATTGCTCCCTAGGAAACTGGTCTTCAAAGAGATAATACAAGGGACTGTGAAAACCGCCTTTGATGGATGTGAGTCCCAAACATTTCTGAACCCCGGCCTCCATCTCAGAGGCTGAGGCTGAACTGTTGCTCTCAGAGGAGTCTTGCAAACTGGTAGCTGCCGGTGTGCATCAAGGAAGTCAACATTCAGCGTCTCTTATGGGATCATTGTTTACTGCAAAAAGGTGTCTCTCTGGACAGACTTGCAGACAGCAATTTTTGTGGCTAGAGTTCTAAACTTTCTGGGTCGCTAGCCTTACTATTTTGTGAGACTCCGTGAAAAGTTTCGACACAGTACTTCTTATGACGCTACGTAAATTTTGCTTTTTAAACCTCCAAACTCAAGGAGCGCTGAACAACAACCAGAGGCCATCAGCAAAGTACAGTTCAACAGGTAAAGTGGACTGTCAGGAAGCTCTTAGAGAGCGTTTTGCTTTGGGGAGGGCTATGCTGCTAATGAATCTTCCAGCTAGTGTTGATTTCTTTCAAATTGGAATTGCTTCTCCAGTGTTCCCCTGACATTGCTCACCGCAGACTTCCCCTCCGGACCCTCAGCCCTACCTAAATCACTGAAGCATATGTACTGTTTCTATTTCGGGAGAAATCCATCTGCCCTCACTATCTGGAAAGTACTGTCTGCTGAAGCAACTGCCACAACCCTTTGTTCCCTTCACCTTAACCGCTCTATGAATATGGATATTTACTGCTGTATGCGCAGCGCAGCGGGTGAGTGGAACGCATCCCAGCTGGGCTTGACTTCTCACCTGAGGGAGAGTGAGAACACCGGTCAATCATTAGTTCAGCACTTCCGCACCTAATTTAGGAACCCTTGCACGTGCCATGGATTATGTTTCATACGAGATATTTAATTTTTGTTCTACTTAAGAAGCAGATCTTTGCTGGAGGTGGAACTAATCCCAGCTCACAGCAAAGCTTCCTTCCAGGCTGTGGCGTGCAGCCTTCACGGAGGTCAGTCAGGAAAAGCTCTGCTTATTTGGGGATTTAGGAAATCTTAAGCAATGTCATCTTTCCCTACTTGAGTACTGGGGCAATTAAAATATTCAAAAAGGATAGGAAAAATATGGATTAAAATATTACCTTTTACATCAGCAGAGCAGTTAATAGTAAAAATGTGGCTTATATTTGGGGTTAACTGGGATGCAGGTAGACTTGCCTTCTCCAGCAAAGGGTGGAAGTTACCACCATAAATACAGACTAAAGTACACGCAGCTGAGGAACTTGTGGGGTGTGGCAGGGAGTGCGATGTGGGTTCTCAGGGTATCTACCGCACAGCTTCCTGTTCCTCAGTAAGCTTCTGGAAAGAGCCTGGGAGCTGAGCCAGGAGCATTGATTTTCTTTGCTAGGAAGGAAATGTGAGCGAGAGGAAACCTTTCTCCCACCAGTGGAATTTACAGCTGTCCTTTGCTGCATTGCCTACTAGCTCAGGGCGGAAGGTCCTCCTGAATTTACTCACTCACACATCCTTCCCGAAGGCCGATGTGCTCCTCGGCTTCCATTTAGAGCTGGAAGTTACTGTTATAAACAGCCCTCTGAAATAAGTGCTTAAGCCAAGACATAAACAGTTTTAAATTGCTTCGTTTACGAAAGAGTTAGGTAGATTCTCACAAGCCTGACCCTAATATTAAAGGCAGCAATCTTTATCCAGGGTCACCTTTAAGATGTATTCTAAAATCAGCCAGAAAAAGAAATAATTCTCAAAGGAAATTCTGTGAGATATGGATCAAAAATTGGATATATAGATACATAAATAAAGAGAAAAAAGAAGCCCCAAAACAAAAGGTGCAATGGAGGAAGGCCTGTCAAAATCTGGGGTAGTTTATAGACATCAAAGGGGAAATGCAATATCTTCCTGAAAGGGAAACTGAGTACAGAGTAGACACCATTGTGGTCAGATTTAAGAAGACAAAAGAAGGCTTTCGTGGGACACGCCCCTTGGGCTAGTATGCAGATATAAGTGAGTATATACCATTTGAGTCTTTCTGCTTCTGGGTTAACTCATTCATTATGATCATTTCTAGCTCAATCCATTTATCCACAAATTTCAGGAATTCCTTGTTTTTAATAGCTGAGTAGTATTCCATAGTGTATATATACCACAGTTTCTTTATCCATTCTTCTACTGAGGGACACTTAGGCTGTTTCCATGTTCTGGCTATTATGAATAAGGCTGGGACTCTAGATGAGAGAAGCATGGGAGAATGGCAAAGTTGAAGGATCCAGAAGATCCTAGAAACCTACAAGTAGAACATTACGATAGGCAGATTTGGGCCCAGGGGTCCCGTTCAAACTAAGACACCAGCCAAGGACAATACAGGCGGTAAACTTTAAACCCCTATCCAGATCTAGCCAATGGGCAGAACAGTCTCCACACTTGAGTGGAGAGTGGGATATGATTTTCTCACGAACTCTGGTGCCTTATATTTGACCATGTCCCCTGGAGGGGGAGACCTGGTGGCACTCAGAGGAAGGACAGCAGGTTACCGAGAAGAGACTTGATACCCTATGAGCATATACAGGGGGAGATAATCCCCCTCAGGAACAGTCATAGGGGAGGGGAATAAGGGGAAAATGGGAGGGAGGGAAGAATGGGAGGATACAAGGGATGGGATAACCATTGAGATGTAACAAGAATAAATTAATAATAAAAAAAAAAGAAGACAAAAGAAGAAAAGAAGCTACTTTTCAGACAATGGTAATTGAGGAATTGGCTTTGTTCCAATGACAGTGCACACGAGGACCTGTTGCTGGGTAGATTCTTAATGACAAGACACTGGACACATGGAATGCCCAGGTTGCCTTCACTATCCATGGACGGCATAGTGAGAGCTGGTATAGCACGTTTCTCTGGAGCGCTGCGTCCTTCTCTCCTACTAATTCAGCATCCGCCTTTCTTGTTGTCTGTGTTTATTTATCATGGAAAAAAAGTTGTGCTTAAAAAGGAACTTTACATTCACACACTGAAATCAAGATGTTTAAAATGTCGTCATCTTCTATTGTTAAATTTTATTTATTTATTTAATTTTGGGGATGCTGGAGTTGGAACCCACAACACCAGTATACTAAGTGAATTTTTTTTTTACACTGAGGAGAAGTCTGAAGCACAGTGCTCGGTCGCTAATGCCTTGGCCATGCTTCTCCCAGTCATTCCCTGGAGTGCTTATGAGGGAATCCTGTTTGCTAAATCATCCACGTAATAAAATGTGGCTGTATCCCAAGGGGATTTCGATTATTTCAATCCAGCATAATATCCTTGACAAGAAAGCTGAATATTCATCAGTTTTAATAAGGATTAGATATGTCTGTCTATTTTGGGTAAATCAAAAGCTTGAATTAAAATGGTAACTTGCATTCTCTGGAGATTCAAAAATGACAAACCAAATAGCATTCACAATAACAGTTGAATAAATAAATCTACCTTTTTAAACATGGGGACTTTTACTCGGCTTTGGTGACATCTACTTGTATTTTTTTCTTTGAAGGAAAGATTTATTTAAATAGTACTCCTGATGGAATTATGAATCATCTGTTTGGTTTGGAGTCTGCCTATTGTAAAAATTGTTGTAGTGTGGTGTGCTGAAGGGTGAATTTCTCCATCCTGGCTACCTAGGTGACTGTTGGTTGGTCTGAAGTAAGCACTTGCAAATAATGTGTCTCAGAGCGTATTGTTTATCTTCCTGAGGCACAGTGTCTCCCTCCGTGGAATGCAGTGGCCTACAGTCATCTTCTGCATCTGTGGCTGGCATTTTGCGTTTTAACAAATGCTGACTCACAAGGGATCCTATTCTTAAGTCTAATGAAAGGACTAAATGCATCCACCATGTTTCTGACGACTAGCATAAGTATACACCCAGGAGCCTGCTGGAGGCTCAATCCAAGGCATTTTAAGCTCTAAGTATTATTTCATATCACAAATGAGAAAACTAAAATTCAGAGTATGAGTATTTTTCCCTCACCTTAGAGCAAATAATCTCTAGGCTTATTAGTTTATTTGAAGCAATCATATAGGATGGCTCACAGACAGTGACCTATAACCTCAGCTCCAGGTGATTTGATGCCTGTCTTGTGGCTTCCTCGGGCACACAAGTGCACCCGTGTGCACGCGCGCGTGCAAACACACACACACACACACTTTTTAGAATGCTTCAAGAATGACAAAGTTTATGTTACAGACATTTGATAAAATCTTCAAACTTTGAAAACAAATTTCTAATTGGTTTCATTTTTAAAATCAAATGAAATTAAAAATTGGGATTTTAAAATTAGGCACAATGAATAATGTTTTAGTAGATGAACATGGTCCTAACATATCCAAAGCATTTCTAGGCAAGCGGAGTAAGAAATATGCTAACAAACATTTTTCATGAAACAATACAGGAGGCTATGGTGAAGATTTCAATAAACTCTTCTTTCCTAAGGTGAATTCCTCATCTATGCACACATGCCCCGAGCTCAGCCTATCACAGTTACTGTTGACAATAGGCTGCCATCTTCATTTTCAACACACCATTTCCTTCAGCTAAATTACTGCTTCTAGGAAAATTTGTATGTGATACCATATGAGAATCACTGTTTTTTTTTTTTTTTTTTTTTTTTTGGAGAACCAGAGGTAATCTAGCACTCTTCCTGCAGGAAGTATTGAGGGGCACAGCCGTGCAAGTGATCAAAGCTGAGAGACCCCTTTGAACCGTCTGTATCCAGCTATCCCATTGTGATAAAAACTGAGAGCCCCGCCCCGAACTGTCTGTATCCAGCTATCCCATTGTGACCAAAGCTGAGACCCCCAACCATCTGTATCCAGCTATCCCATTGTGATGAAAGCTGAGACCCCCTGAACCGTCTGTATCCAGCTACCCCATTGTGATCAAAGCTGAGACCCCCCCAACAGTCTGTATTCAGCTACCCTATTGTGACCAAAGCTGAGATCCCCCAACAGTCTGTATCCAGCTATCCCATTGTGATCAAAGCTGAGACCCCCAACCGTCTGTATCCAGCTATCCCATTGTGATCAAAGCTGAGACCCCCAACCGTCTGTATCCAGCTACCCCATTGTGATCAAAGCTGAGACCCCCAACAGTCTGTATTCAGCTACCCCATTGTGATCAAAGCTGAGACCCCCAACAGTCTGTATTCAGCTACTCCATTGTGATCAAAGCTGAGACCCCCAACAGTCTGTATTCAGCTACCCCATTGTGATCAAAGCTGAGACCCCCCACCCCGAACCGTCTGTATTCAGCTTCCTATTGTGATCAAAGCTGAGACCCCCCCAACAGTCTGTATTCAGCTATCCCATTGTGACCAAAGCTGAGACCCCCCAACCGTCTGTATTCAGCTATCCCATTGTGATCAAAGCTGAGACCCCCAATCGTCTGTATCCAGCTACCCCATTGTGACCAAAGCTGAGACCCCCCCAACCGTCTGTATCCAGCTATCCCATTGTGATCAAAGATGAGACCCCCCCAACAGTCTGTATTCAGCTACCCCATTGTGATCAAAGCTGAGACCCCCCAACAGTCTGTATCCAGCTACCCCATTGTGACGAAAGCTGAGACCCCCCAACAGTCTGTATCCAGCTACCCCATTGTGATCAAAGCTGAGACCCCCCAACAGTCTGTATCCAGCTACCCCATTGTGACAAAAGCTGAGACCCCCCAACAGTCTGTATCCAGCTACCCCATTGTGACCAAAGCTGAGACCCCCCCAACAGTCTGTATCCAGCTACCCCATTGTGACCAAAGCTGAGACCCCCCAACAGTCTGTATCCAGCTA
>OU015747.1:1917526-1934070 GCA_907169655.1 Acomys percivali | reverse complement strand
CCCATTGTGACCAAAGCTGAGACCCCCCAACAGTCTGTATCCAGCTACCCCATTGTCTTCACTGTCTTCTGTCCCACAATGAGGAGAAGGCACCTTGTGTTACTTATATGTAAAAAGTTAAGTATTATATTTATTGTTTCTGACTCTGTTTATTGACTATTGTTTATTGACTCTGAACGCTGAGAAGAATAAGTTGCAATTCTTCACAGAGAGTTTGCTATTCTTTTCATTCATTTATTCAAATATTTAACTGAAAATGGCCACACTACTTATTTTTTGTGTTCTGTTTTGTAAAAACGTACCTCATGTCACCTGTAGTTTAATTTGTTGCAGTTTGTCCATAGAGGACTTTTTAGAGTGTCTTTCATATCTCTTTAATGTCTATAGAAAAACAGATCAATGTGCATTCTGGGTTTAGGTTTTTCCTGTCTGAATGTCTCCATGTTCTATTTTGTATATTCACATCTTAGTCTTGTGTTGGAGGTTGGTCTGATATATTTTGGTGCTAATTACAACTGGCTGTCTTTCTGCCCGAGTATTGCAATGTAACCTTGCCTGAATTAGCTTTCCAATTTGACCAATAAAAACCTATACATCTGGGCAGGCAAATGGGATAGGCATCGCTAAGGCTCCTGGGCTTTGGAAGACAGAAAGAATATTGGGACGTAGAGAGGAAGATGTAGGAGGAGAATCCTCATGGAACAGGAAAAGACCTACAGGGGTCCATAAAAGGAACCCTGAAGCTCCTCATAGAAAGAGATAGCCAAAATGAACAACAGCAGCAGGTATTTTGGGAGAATGGACAGGCGGTAGCACAAACAGGAATTATTAGAAGCAGGTGGAACGGGATGGGGACTGGGAATTATTGGAGGATGGCTTAGCAGGTAACATCTGCCTTGCCCCAGGTAAAGGCTTAATCTAATATACATCAAGGGTCTGTGATTTCATTGATTGCTCTCGGGTTAGAAGAGCCCACCGTAATAATAATTAGCCTAATAATAAACATTTATTAGGCCATACTTATACATTAACTGCAGCAGTCTGGAGTGTGTTATTTGCTCAATCAGCCTGAATGTAAAATTAAGCCTCACCTCATTTTATTGGCCTTATAATTTTCCCATTGATGTTGAGATTCCACTGAGGAGATGAAGAATTACGATGTGCACCAGGAGCCCTCCCAAGTAAACATGTTTGTATGTTTTGAGAGCTTGATGCTTGTATATTGTGTCTCGAAGCAAACACAGCAGTGTCGAGCAACAGACAAGGAAAAGACTGTGAAAGGGAGGTACTTTCTAGTGCTGACATCTTAGTAGCGTAGTGATATTTTTGTTATTATAAAGAAATCTGTTTGACAGCATGAATCATAGAAAAATTTGTTAGCTATGAATTGTCTTTACAAGTCAATATTAATAAATTTACAGATGTTTTTAATATTATCAAAATTCTTATCACCTTAAATACACATGTATAAATGAATATAGGACTTATTGATTATAGTGATTTAAAATAACTTCTTTTTTCGTCAATCAAAACAATGAAAGAATTAAAAATTCATTTTACTCTACATTCTATATAATTTGTTAATGTATTGAAAATGTTAGTAGCAACAGGTATATACTGTGTTACCACATTTATGTGGTACACCTCTAGTGTTAGAGTTAACCTAATAATATGCAGTATTTGAAGAGTTCTTTACAGGTTAAATTTTATAACTTTTATTCATTTCCGTCTTATTTATAAAGTATGAGCTTTACAGACTACCAAGAAGAGACTTGATACCCTATGAGCATATATAGGGGGAGGAGGTCCCCCTCAGTCACAGTCATAGGGGAGGGGAGTAAGGGGAAATGGGAGGGAGGATGGAATGGGAGGATACAAGGGAGGGGATAATAATTGAGATATAATATGAATAAATTAATAAAATATATTTTAAAATATGAGCTTTAATGAACAGAACATTTCTCAAAATTCTTCTTGAGAATATTTGAAATAGAAATTGGCATATAGAAGACAAGGCAATGTTCAGTTTAGAGTAAGGGATTTTCCAACACAAAATCTTTCTATATTTTTCCTGTAAGAACAGAAAAGGGAAATCCATACTAACAAGGCTTGAAAGAGGTAATGTCTCTTTTCACTTAAAGTGAGTCATGTATCAAAGACAATTTTTGCTCTAGCCAGCACAGCCAGGCTAGAGAGACTTGATGATTCACTGTCCCAGGGATACCAATTGTGACAACAGTAATGCAACACCATCTACTCTTACTGTGATGCAATTCAGATAAACCACATTTCTGAAAAGTATAATTCAACATTTTTTAAAGGTTTATAATGCTGCCTGTCCTTTGGCACTGTCTAATTTTATATCGTTTTTTAAAAAATACAAAACCGCTAACACTGTTCTCTCCTCCATGAAGCTTCTAATAGCTACCAATGTACTTTCGTCCTCATGAATTCATTTATTCCAGACATTTCAAACTAATGGAGTCATAGAGCATGTAGCTTTGTGTATCTTGTTTATTTAACTCAAAATATCATTAATAAGTTTGATTCATGCCTTATTCTGTATGGTGATGGATCAATATTTCACAAAAGTATACTGTTTTGTCTAGTTATTTCCCAGTTTGGTGATCATCAGGGCTGATTTCACCTTTTGACAATTATGACTAATATTTCTGTGGGCATCCATGTAGTGATGATAGTGTGCAAGTGCTCCTCCAGTTTAAGTTTCAGCATTACTAAGGAATAGGGTAAACTAGGAGTACTTTCTGAAGTATCCGCACTATTATTTCATATTAGAAACAGCAAACAGCATGACACAAAGGTTCCAACTTTCTACATTGTTTTCCTGGTTTTTTTTTTTTTTTTTTTTTTTGTTTTTTTTCCGAGGCAGGGTTTCTCTGTGTAACAGCCCTGGCTGTCCTGGACTTGCTTTGTAGACCAGTCTGGCCTCAAACTGCTTCTGCCTCCCACAGTGCTGGGAGTAAAGGTGTGTGCCACCACACCCGGCTTACATTTTTTAATCCTTGGTTTTTATTTTGCTTTGTTTTTCCTCGGCAGACATAATAAAAATTCTGTGTTCCAGTTCCAACTTTAGAAATAACAACAGTGAATATCTTCTTAAGCTTCGTGTTTTCATGAACATTTTCCACGAGAACTCTCCCAGAAGATATCTAAATAGACATGACAGAAAATAGCAATACCACTATGTATAACAGCTTTGCAAATTGTTGACGTAGCTAATTACAGCTTTAAGTTATTTAACCTTGTAGGTGTGCTGCTAAGGGATACTTTCCTAGTATGGAGACAGCGTATGTAAATCAGAATGAAGGAAGCACAGCCCTGTTTTAGTTAGCATGAGCGATACTCTAAGATTTGAATTTAGATGTTCTTGGGAAATAATGATTTTAAACAATGTTCCCAATTGTGCCCTGAAGAAAGACAATCCTCCAGAAGGAACCTACGGTAAAGAGATAGAGTATGACTTTGGAATACAAGAGTTGGCAACTCTCTCAATTATCTCAAGGTGAATACTTTTAATTTATCTCATTACATACAGGAGATTAAAGTTAGCATCTAAAAATTATTCAAACTTTTTGGAATAATCACATCCACTTATTGCTCTGTGAAGGAAGAACCAAATTATATTCTCACCTTGGTCACACTGCATTTAATTCCTTTTTGTCATTTTCCGCCAAAGCTTTGAGTTTCTTTTATTTTCCTTTTTTTAGAAAGAGTTTTTTTTTTTCTCACATGATATATCCTGATTACAGTTTCTCTTTCTGGTCCTCCTCCTAGTCCTTCACTACCTCCCTCTCCTCTGGATCCACCCCATTTCTATCATTAAAAAAAAAAAAACAGGCTTCTAAGGGATGATAATAAAATAAAATATTTAGACATAAGGTTATTGCGGAATTCAAATGCTGGCTTCTGCACCCCCTCCCATATCTGGTTTCATTCCTTGCTCTGAGAATCTCCTTTTTCAAAGTGTTGTAAACATTGCTTCCCAACTTCCCCTATAAAACAGCATAACCACACAATAACTGAGCAGCTATTATTTTGTTCTGAACCCTCCAAACTATGTTGGCTTCCTCCTAGCGTGCACCCCATGATGCTCTGAGTTTGTAGCTTTCCTTGCTGAGCTCTCTCTTCTGATCCCTCCTGGACTTTGTTGATTCCCTGGTGACTGAATACCCTACTTCTTCCTCTAACTCCTTCTCCCTTGGCCGGCAGGAAATCCAGCCCTATTCTTTCCCTGCTCAGCAATGAGATGAAAGTTGCTTTATTGGCATGCTAAGGGACAATTGGGGAGCAGTGTTTATACAACATTGATACATGAGATTCTCAGAACAAAGCTTGCAACCAGAAATCAGCATTTGAATTACCTTATGCCAACAAGAATGGGGGGAAAAAAACAGACAGAAGGAAAATGTCCCAAGAGAAGGCATGAGAAATAGAGACCTACTCATTTGCATGCTCAGGAATCTTAAAAACTAAACAGAAGTCATAGTATATGCACAAAGGACTTGTGTAGTCCTGTGAAGGCTCTGTGCATGGTGCCTCAGTCTTTGTGAATTCATACGAGCCTTATCGTGGGGATTTAGAGGTCTCTGTTTTCTAGGTAATCTCCAGGTTCTCTAACTCTTAAATTCTTCCTGCCTCTTCTTCCTTAAGTTTTCTGAACCTTTTGGTTATACTCAGCTATTAAAAAGAAGGAATTCCCGAAATTTGTGGACAAATGGATTGAGCTAGAAATGATCATAATGAGTGAGTTAACCCAGAAGCAGAAAGACTCAAATGGTATATACTCACTTATATCTGCATACTAGCCCAAGGGGCATGTCCCACAAAAGTCTTCACTAACCAGGAAACTGGGACAGAGGGGAGGACATCCTATTGGGACTCTAGATGAGAGAAGCATGGGAGAATGGCAAAGTTGAAGGATCCAGAGGATCCTAGAAACCTACAAGTAGAATATTATGACGGGCAGATCTGGACCCAGGGGTCCCGCTCAAACTATGGCATCAGCCAAGGTCAATGCAGGCCGTAAATTTCAAACCCCTACCCAGATCTAGCCAATGGACAGGACATTCTCCACAGTTGAGTGGAGAGTGGGGTCTGACTTTCACCCGAACCCTGGTGCCTCATATTTGACCAAGTCCCCTGAATGGGGAGACCTGGTGGCACTCAGAGGAAGGATAGCAGGTTACCAAGAAGAGACTTGATACCCTCTGAACGTATACAGGGGAAGGAGGTCCCCCTCAGGAACAGTCATAGCAGAGGGGAATAAGGGGAAAATGGGAGGGAGGGAGGAATGGGAGGATCCAAGGGAGGGGATAACCATTGAGATGTAATATGAATAAATTAATAAAATTAAAAAAGAAAAAAGAAAAAAAAAGAATTTGATGAAGACATCCCATTTAATTCTGAGTTTTCCAGGATGTCTCACTCTGCACAGTATCTGGCTTTGGATACGTGTATTCGTTCTCATATGTTACAGTAGGAAGCTACTCTGATAATGGCTGAGCAAGACGCTGGTCTATGAGTATAGCAGACATTAGTAGTCATTTTATTGCTACTTTTTTTCTTTTTACGAACTGTAGTAGTTGGTTTTATTGTAGGCCCCTGGCTACCTAGCCTCATGTTCTTGTCATCCAAGCAGTGCCAGGTACAGATCCCAACTCATGTAGGAGGCCTTGAGTCAGATGTCGGTTGGTTACTACCATATGCTCTGTGCCAACATTGCCTGAGGTTAATCTATCAGGCAGAGGACGATTGTAAGGAAAGCCTTAGTTGGTGGCTTGGTGTTTATGTTTCTCTTTTGGTAGTATACAAAGTAACTTCCTTATAAAAATCTCTAGAACTTGGTGTGAAGGCTCTATGTAGGTACCAGCTTGATTTCTTCATGTTCAATGAGTTCTGCAGGTGTTGCCTTCATCAATGGCGCATTGTCAGTTTGTGGAGAGTCTTGTAAAAAGCCTGGATTGTGTTGGGATTACCAAGGAATCCCCCTTGGCCAACAGTTCAATTACATGTATGCTAATCTCAGTATTGGAAGCTTCATTTGGTGATAAAGATGGCTGGTTGGTCTTCAGTCTTCTTATTATTAAGTGACCTCATTTAAGAAGTTTCTAATGTTTCAGGTTTCACACCACCCTTTCAATGGCCTTTCATTTTAGCTGTCTCTCTCTGAATTCCATCCCTTACCTCCCTCTCATGTCACTTTCCCCAGTTGATCCACATATTCTAGTCACCCCCACTAACCCTAACTCATAGCTACCTATTCTATTCCCCTTTCCTAGTAAGATTTATTTATACCACCTAATCTCTTAATCTATACCTAATGTCTGTTGTTTTATGGATTTTAGCTTGGTTATCATTGGCTTAATAACCACATACAAACAAATACATATCATATTTATCTTTCTGGGTCTGGGTTATCTCAGTGGAAGATTCTCTTCTAGTTCCATCCGTTTTACTTCAAACTTTATGTTGTCTGTTTTTAAAGGCTGAGTAAAAATGGTATAAATGTACATTTTCTTTATTCATTCTTCTGTTGAGGTAAATGCAGGTGGTTTCCAATTTTCGGCTATTATGAACTGAAGCAACAAATATTGTTGAACAAATGTTCTTGTGGTATGAGGTAGCATCATTAGGGTGTGTGCCCAAGAGTTGTATAGCTGGATTTTGAGGTAGATAAATTACGATCTTTCTAAGGAACCACCAGACTTTAGTGACAGTACAGTTTCCACCAGCACAGGGTGAATGTTCCCCTTACTCTACATCTCACTAGCACAGGTTGTCATGTGACCATTATCACAGTTATAGGATAAAGTCTCAAAGTGTTTTTATGTGCATTTCCCAAATAGCTAAGTATTTGAACCTTTTAAGTGTTTGTCAGCCAGTTAAGTTTTCTCTTTTGAAAATTCACTGTTTATGGCTGGAGAGATGGCTCATCCATTAATGACTAGTCTCACAATCAAAAATATAAGAGAAATCATTGCTTATGTCTGTACCCTATTTTAATTGGGTTATTGTTTTCTTTATATAGATACTATAAATGTGTGTATGTTTTTTGTTTATTTATTTATTCACTTTTGTCCTGATTGTAGACCCCTCCCTCCTCTCCTCCTGGTCCCACCATCCCACCCTCTTCCCCTTAGTCTCCCTCCCCTTCTCCTCAGGAAAGGAGAGCCCCTCTCCCACCAACTCACCCTGGCACATCAAGTCACATTAGGACTGAGCTCATCATCATCCCCTGAGGCCAGGCAAGGCAGCCCTGCCAGAGGGAAGTGATTGCAAAGCAGTCCATGTCAGAGATAACACCCACTCCACTTCCTAGTGGACTGACATGGAGATCAAGCTGCCCACTGGTTACATACGTGTAGAGGGCCTAGGGCATGTCTATGCATGTTCCTCGGTTCTCGGTTCTCGGTGCTTCAGTCTCTATAAGCCCCATTAAGCTTAGGTTAGTTGACTCTGGCAGCCTTCTTGTGGAGTTCTTGTCTCTTCTGGGTCCTTCTATCTTCCCCCCACCTTCCTCCAGGAGATCCGCCTAATGTCTGACTGTTAGTCTCAGCATCTGTTTCAATCTCCTGCTGGGTGGAGCCTTTCAGAGGACAGTCATGTTAGGCCCCTGTCTGTAAGCACAGAAGAGTATCCTTAATGGTGTCAGGGGTTGGCTCGCTCCCATGGGGTGGGGGTTAGATTGGACCAGGCATTGTTTGGACATTCCATCAGTCTAGTCTATCTTTATGTCTGCACGTTTTGTAGACAGGATAAATTTTGAGTCAAAGGTTTTGTAGGTGGGTTGGTGTTCCCCTCGCTCCACTATAAGCCCTGCCTGGCTAGAAGGTAGCCTCCTCAGTCAGCTTATCCTCCACTGTTAGGAGGCTCAGCTGGAGCCATCCACACAGCTTCCCTGGAGCCTACTCTATGGCACATCTCCAGCTTGCCCATGCCCCTCCCCTCCCAACTCTCCCAAATTCAATGCTCCACTTGTTTCTTTCCCCACATCCTTCCGTTACCAGTTTCCTGTCTTCATCCACTTTCACTGAGTGAGATTCAAGCATCCTTCCTTGGGCCGTCTTTTTGCTGAGCTTCTTTGGGTCTTTGAATTGTAGTACGGTTTACTCTGTGATATGTGGCTAATATCCACTTATAAGTAAGTACATACCATATGTGTCTTCCTGAATCTGGGTTGCCTCACTGAGGGTGATCTTTTCTAGTTCTATTCATTTGACTGAATTTTTCAAGATTTCCTTGTTTCTAATAGCTGAGTAGTATTCCGTTGTGTAAATGGACCCGAGTTTCTTTATCCATTCTTCTGTTGAGAGACATCTAAGTTTTTTTTTACAGTTTCTGGGTATTAAGAATAAACCTGCTATAAGCATAATTGAGAAAAATGATATCTAGTCTTTTGAGTTCTTTATATATTTTGGATAATAGCTTCACTATTGACTACATAAATAGTAATTTTTCCATTCTGTATGCTGCTGCTTTGCCTGAATATTGGTATCCTTTGTCGTACGGAAGAGTTTTAGTCTCGTGGCATTCCATTTATTGTTTCTCTTAGTGTGCCTGCACTCTTAGTATTCAGTCCAGAAAGCTGTCTCCTGTGCCAATGAGTTCAAGGCTGTTTCCAACTTTGCCTTTTGCCCAGTTTAATATGTCTGGTTATATGTTCAGTTCTTTGATCCATTTGGAGCTGGGTTTTGTGCAGGGTGATAAGTGTGGATCTTTTTGCATTCCTCTATGCTAATACTTACTCTTTAACCAGCACTGTTTGTTGAAGATACTGTCTTTTTCATCTGTGTTTTTCTGGTTTCTTTATGGAAAAAATAAGTGTCTATAGGTGTGTGGACTTGGGCCGTCAATTTAAATTCATTGATCAGTATGTCTTTTATGCCATTTTCATATGGTTTTTAATATAATAACACTGAAGTGCAACTTGAAGTCAGGGATGCTAACACGTCAATAGTTCTTTTATTACTCAGAATTGTTTTAGATATCCTCTGTGTGTGTGTGTGTGTGTGTGTGTGTGTGTGTGTGTGTGTGTGTGTGTTTCTGTATGAACCTGAAGATCATCTTTGCAAGATCTCTGAAGAATTATATTGGCATTTTGATGAGGATTGAGTTTTATCTGTATATATCTTTTTGGTAGGATGGCCATATTTACTATGTTAATTCTATCACTCTATTAGCATGGGAAATCTTTCCATCTACTGTTATTTTATTCAATTTCTTTCTTCAAAGATTTGAAGTTGTTGTCGTGTAGGTTGATCACTTGCTTGGTTACAGTTACTCAAAGGTTTTTCTTTTTAATATATAAATGACTTGAGGCTATTTGTGAAAGATGTTGCATTACTGATTGTTTTACTCAGTCCATTTGCCATTTTCACATAGGATAGATACTGATTTTTGTGAGTTACTTTGCTAAGAGTACTTATCATCTGTAGGAGTTTCCCAATGGAATTTTAAGGATCATATAAATATATATATAATCTGCAAATAAACATGCTATTACTTCTTCCTTTCCAGTTTGTATCTACTTGATCTCAAGTTTTCTTATTCAAGAATGATGTTGAGTAGGTATGGTGAAAGTGGATAATCTCGTCTTGTTTGTAATTTTAGTGGAATTGTTTTGATTTTCGTTCCATTTAGGTTGCCTGACTTTGGGCTTGCTATAAACTGCCTTTGTTATATTGAAGTATGTTTCTTGTATCCAGGATCTCTCCATGATTTTAACCAAGGAGTGCTATTAGATTTTTGTCAAAAAAATTTTTATTTTTGATCTAATGAGATGATCATGTGCTTTTTTGTTTGTTTATTTGTTTATAGTGTTTCATTACATTTATCAATTTACGATTGTTGAACAATTCCTGGATGAACATCAAGTGCGATGTAGCTTACTTGATTGTGGTTGGTGATATTATTGATGTGCTCTTGGATTCACTTTATAAGTATTTTATTGAGAACTTCTGGTTCTCTGTAAGGGACTTTGCTTCGCAATTCTTTCTTTGTTGTGTCTTTACATGGTTTGTGTATCACAGTGATTGTGGCATTATAAAATTAATTGGGCTATATTCCTAGAGATTTTATTTTGTGGATTAATTTGAGAAGAACTGACGTTAACTCTTCTTTGAAAGTCTGATAAAATTCTGTTTTATGACCACCTGGCCCTCAGCTCGCTTTGATTGGAATCTTTTAATGGCTGCTTCTATTTTGCTAGGTCTGTTAAAATTACTTTTCTGGTCTTGATTTTACTTTGGTAAATGGTGTATTTCCTGTAAGTTTTCCAATTTTGTGGGGTACAGTTTTTAATGTATGCCCTTATGATCCTTCATATTTCCTTGTTCTCTGTTATTATGTCCCTATTTTCATTTTTTAATTTTGTTAATTTGAATATTTTCTTTCTGTCTTTTGCTTAATTTGGATAAAAGCTTGTCAATCTCGTTGATTTTCTCATTGGACCAACTCTTCGTTTCTTGATCATTTATATTGTGTTTTATTTTCCCCTTGATTTCAGCCCTGAGTTTGATTATTTTTACCATTCAATCCTTTTGGGTATGATTTCTTATGCTTGTTCTAAGGCTTGCAGTTGTGGTGTTAAGTTGCAATATGAAATCGCTCCACTTAAAAAAATTAAAAAAAGCAGGTGCTTAGTACTATGACCTTACCTTTTAAACTGCTTTATGTCTTTTAAGTTTGCACGTGTCTTGCATTCACTTTAATTCAATTCTAGAAAGTCATTTTACTTCTCTCTTGACTCATTTTACATTCAGTAATGAGTCGTTCAGTTTCATGAATTTGTAAGCTTTCCTGTTTCTCTTGTTAATATACAGCTTTAATCTGGGATCATGAGATAGAATGTGATGTTTCGGATCCATTTTCTTATATCTGTTGAAATGTGCTTTGTATTCAGGTATCTGTCCATTTTTGGAGAAATAGCCATGGAGCTCCCATAAAAAGTTCTCATTAAAAGTGTGTGTTTCTCGTCTTCTGATTTGCTGGTCAGGGATTGTGTATTACCTGTATCTTGGTGTGGTTAACCTCTTTAAGTTTGAGTTTTCCTTATTCTGGCTTCTGCATGACTGGATATATATATCTTAAATTTGCATTTATCATGAAATGTCTTATTCTCTCCACCTATTGTGATTGAAAATTTTGCTAAGATATAGTAGTTTGGACTGGCAGCTATGGTCTTGTAGAGTGTGGTGCACATATCTGGCCCAGCCCTTCTGATTTTTGAAATCTCGATATTCTAATACGACTGCATTTACATGTTACTTGGTCTTCTTTTACTTTCAATTTATCATGAAAATATTATTTC
Organism: Acomys percivali; assembly: GCA_907169655.1. Taxonomy (NCBI): domain Eukaryota; kingdom Metazoa; phylum Chordata; class Mammalia; order Rodentia; family Muridae; genus Acomys; species Acomys percivali. Next base: position 1,922,741 of record OU015747.1, on the reverse strand, counting down.
TTTGTTCTTTAGTAATTGATTACTATGTATTTTTATGCTTTCTTTATTATTTTTTGTTTCATTGTTTATTTTGTTTTATTTTTTATTATGTTTTATTATTATTTGTTCCTTAGTATTTGATTATTATGTGCCTAGGGGATTTTTTTCCTGTTCCATTCTATTGATGTTCTTCTGTACGCTTCTTGTGCCTTGTTTAAGTATCTCTTTCTGCAGGTAATTTTCTTTTGTTGAAAGTATTTTATGTGCCTTTACCTAAGTTTTCTCCTTTGTTCCTATTATTAGATTTTGTCTTTTCATGGTGTCCTAGATGTTTTGTTCCCAGAGGGATTTTTTTTTATTATTTTAGATTCAACATTTTATTTGACCAATTTATCCATTTATTTTATGTGTCTTTAATGCTTGAGAGTCTTTCTTCTATCTCATGTATCCTGATGGCATAACTTGCTTCTAAGGTTCCTCTTTGATTTCCTAAAGTTTTTATTGCTTGGTTTTGCTCAGCTTGGGTTTTCTTTATTCATTCTATTTCCACTTTCAGATCAATTTTCTTTTACTTTGTTTCATTTTCTTTCACTGTTTGTTTGTATTTTCCTAGATTGACTTAAGGTGTTTCAGGCAGCCAACTAGATTAAAACTCAGAAACAGTTTATTTTTATTTCATTTCATTTTATTTTTTAGATTTTTAATAGGCCTTGTTTCACCTGAGGCTGGGAAGATCATATATATGTAATTTATTCACGATACTTTCCGATTGTAAGTTGAAAATCTTTATGCCAGCCAGCTGGGACTATACTCAGCTATAGTCAGGACCAAGTATTGTGTGGAGTGTTTAAGGTAAGGAGCTTTTAAAGACAAAAAAGCATACACACACACACACACACACACACACACACACACACACACTGGTATCTTGCTCCACAGCTTCAAAGGGAACTTTTCGCACAGACGATTTAACAGACTTTTACTATAAGCAGTTAGGTGGAGAGGGAGGTTTTCACAAGCAGGTAGTTTCACAGAGGTTAAGATAAAATAGCTGAGGTGTCTTATCCTCACATCCTTAGAGTAGAGTTGGGTAATTTTCCACTGCATTCTCCATCAAGGAGATCAAATTCTAGGTCAAACAAAATTGCCTCAGCAAGAATGCAAGATGGAGGAACCTCTGTACTGTCTTCTCCTGACACAAAGAGATTTATTAAATCCTAGTTAAGAACCTCTTTCATATCCATAAAGGGCATTTAAGATGTTTTTCTTCTGCATCAGCTATGTTGTAACACTCAGAGCCTGCTGTGGTAGTATTTCTGGACTCTAGTAAAGACATATCTTTCTGGCTGTTATTAATTTTCCTTTATGCTGGTATCTAGTTATTTGTTTTTTTGAAGATTACAATTCTGAATACTAATATCTGCTCTTGCTTTGTTGGGTGGGGTGTTTTGTTCCTTGATTTATGTTACCCTCTTTGGTTCTTAGGAAATTGTGGTGGCTGTGTATTGCCTGTTAGAAAATTCTTCTGGCACGTTGATAGGTATAGTCATTCCAGGTAAGATGTAGCTGTGGGTATGTGGAGCTGTCACTTAGGGATGGGGATGGGCTGGGAAGTGGTGCTGAGGGTGTCGTCATGACAGAGAAAGCAGAGTGTTCTACCGGGATCATTTAGTCCTCTGAGAATTGGGGCACAGAGTGAAGAGAGGCCAAAGCAGGGAGTCAGCTACAAAGGTGGGGAAGAGACTAGGGAGTTGGAGGTGGAGGAACAAAGGCAGAGGAGAAGATCTGCAGTTAGTCTTTTTTTTTTTCCTGCCCAGAGTGACCTATTTATGGTTTTCCAGTGAAACCTGATAGAGTTGGGGTCTGGAATAAAGCAGTAAGTTGGGAGTAGGGCACTTAGGAGGTAAGCATCCGTGTGATCCACCGGGGGTACATACTTGAAGGAGAAGGGAGGCTGCTACAGATCTGGGGAGATGATTGGGGCGTCGTTTTCTGGAGGTGAAGGAGGGGTGAATATCTGTAGTTAGCCTACCTGCTTTCCTGGCTGGAATGAAAGCTTTGAATTTCATTCCGTTGTAAATCAGGCCTTATTTTAATGACTAATGGTAGATTTTTTTTTAGCGTATAAAAGCGATATTTTAAAATAAAGCTTTATGGGAAAAGTTACACCTTCTATTGTTATGTAATTGTGTCTCTATTATGTTATCACTAAGAGAAAACTTGGAGATACGTTGGTGGAATCATTCAGTAGGCAAAGAATATTGCAGGATATTTGCAGTGAAATGGACAAATTTGATTTCCAAGCCAGCATCTCAGGCCATGGTTGGAGTTTTTTCTATACTACATTTTGAAAGAGTTAAGGACCATGCATGCAGATCACATAGACCCCTGTTCAGATGTAGCTGATGGACAGCTCATGGTCCATGACTATGCAGAGTGGGGAGAGAAGAGATTGCCTCTGACACTGACTCTCGGACTCTGCAGTTTGATCACAGCCCCTTGGCTGGGCTGCCTTGGGGGCACACAGAGGAAGGAGGTTCAGGCTACTCTGAAGAGACCTGATAGGCTGAGATCAAATGGTGGGGGAGGAGCCCCCCCAAATCAGAGGTCTAGGGGAGGAGAATAGGGTGGAAGAGGGAAGGAGGGTGGGAACTGTAAGAAAAGAGGGAGGGAATAACAACCAGGATATAATGCAAATTAATAATAATAATAATAATAATAATAATAATAATAATAATAATAATAATAATAATAATAATAATGAGTTAGCTGATACTTTTTTTGGTGCCACTATGGTAAGTATATTAGATCTGGGCTGACAGAACATAGGGTATGTGCTATAATGTACTAAGTCTGCATCTTTTCTCCTTTGGAACAAATGATAAAATAGCCATCTCCTGGTAGCTATGCAGGGAACAAGTTCACATCCATGAGTGAATTTTCAATTTTTTAAATATGTAAATAGAACATGTGAAATAAGCACAATAGTATTCACTCCTTTAAAAATTTCTTAATGTAGGAGATGGAGGTATAGAAGTAAAAATATGGAAACAACTAGAAACTATATCTACAATTAAATTAAAATATGATAGGCCCACAGAAATGATCTGGATCTGGAAGGTTCACGCTAAGATGTCTTCTTGGAAATTTTATACACACACCCTTCTACAGACATCATCTACACAATGTTTTCAACCCAAATCCTTCTGAAAATTTTGTAATCCTCAAGTTGTTGGTGAAGGAGCTCCATTTGAAGTTCATTAGATTTGGTTGTTTAATTAATTGTCTCCTGTCATAATTAGTGATTTTTTCCTTTCCATTAACCACTAATCCATCTGATCATCATACTGGGCCACAAACTCAAGATTCAGTCTTAAATTTATCCGTACTTTGCATAAAATATGACAAAATACAGAGAGAGGGTCATGTATTTCCTTGCATTTTTATTTAAATTATTTCAACATAAAGATATTTTTTCTAAATAACTACAGATGACATAAAAATACAATGTAAAATTGGTGTGTGTGTGTGTGTTCATAAGTTTATCTATTTTCAGAACACTGAGATACTGTCCTAATGACAACCAGAGTTGATAATGAGCTTTTCCACTTTAATTATAAATTCATGGGTGTTAACATATCAAAGGACTTTCAATACCTTATGATTCCTTGTTGCATCCTTGCCTCCTTGGCACCATGAGTATTCAGTGAGAACTATTCCAGGTGCTTACTTTGTTGTTGTTCATTTTATTTTATTTTATTCATTTTTTTATGATTCTAGATGTACTTAACGACTTCCTGTCTTTCTGAGCTCACCTTCTCTACACCATACCATACAATTGGAATCATGAATTTCTTTAATGAAACCTCAGTTTCTTACTAAATTAGCCATTGTTTGAAATTGTCCAATGGAACAGATAACCATATTCTAAAACTATTCTTTTTTTCCTTAATCTTCTTATTCCAGGTTATCACCAGTGAAATGGAAATACTGAGATACTTTTTTCTGAATCTTTTTATTTATTTATTTATTTTAAACATTTGTATTTTTACATATACATTTATATTATTACATATATATACAAGAAACTACCTATAGCAAGAAGAACCATGACACAATCAGGAATTATATAAATGTTACATTCCTAGTGTTTTGACTATTTGTATTTGACAGCCTTAAAGAAAATATCTTTCCTATCTCGGTGTGTCTAAAATTCTGAATGTAAATCACATCTTGTCATTATCAACTTAAAACATGTATCTAAATCTAAAAACATCTTAACCCCTAAACAACTAATCTTCATTGTAAAACTAAGCTACCTGGTCTTCAACTCCATTAGAGACTTGAGAAAAGAATAAACTTGATTACCTGAGTAGCAACACCCAGCCTACCTCAAAGAGAATGATGAGCATCAAAGAACCTCCTTATGGAGATGGATTCAAATGTGGCAAACAAGCCACTGGACAAAATGTCCTTGTTTCTACCACAGACAGAATTCTGACTAAAAAAGGGCAAGCTTGGAATCTGACAGAGTAGATGGCCAGACTCTGCTAAGACAGGGTAAGCTAGTACTCAACAGTTCCTGCCTCACAAATATGTCTGTCAGATATATTGGGCCAGAAGGCTGAAGATGATTCTCCAACATCATAGAGAGTTTTGGGTGACTATTCAGGTAGCAAACTGTCTCATCTTCTAATTTGGAAAGCTCCTACCCTGCACTCCTGAAACACTGAAATCTTAAATAATTTCTGAGCAACTTTTGTTGCATAGATTAATGACCCTACAGTAGCAATTGCCACACTTGTGTAAGATGTTTTCTCCATTGCTGCCCTTGTACATCTCTCTTTTAGGCAGTCATCCTGGTGAGACTACACGGGTATAGTTTATGAAAATCCTCAGCCTTCACAAAGTACAACAGGCCACAAAGGAATGCTGTAAAGGGGAAACAGTCTTCCCCAGGGAAAAGCACAAACATTATACACACTGAACTGGTGACATTTACAAATTTATCTGTCTATGTATCTGTGTGTATATGTAGGTATGTATGTATGTATATATGTATGTATGTATGTATCTATCTATCTATCTATCTATCCTATCTCTATCGCTATCTACCTACCTAGCTATCTATCTACCTGTCTATCTATCTCTGTATTTATTTATCTCTCATCTCTCCCTCTTTCTCCCCCCTCTCTCTCTCTCTCTCTCTCTCTCTCTCTCTCTCTCTCTCTCTCTC
>OU015747.1:1900242-1914523 GCA_907169655.1 Acomys percivali | reverse complement strand
ACACACACACACACACACACACACACACACACACACACACACACACAGAGCACTGCTCTTCCAGTACCAGTGGTGCAGCACAGACTAACACATAGCTTGCTTATTTTACAAGTAAAAGATGTACCACCAATGATCTACTTATAGTAGGTTCGCAACATCTGGGCACGAGGGCATATTGAAATGACATCAGATAGTCATGGTAGAGAACATACCATTACCAAGTAAAGAAACTCTCACCTATACATTATAAAGAGGACTTATAATACTGATAGCAATAGCCGCACATTCGCTTGTCACATGCCACACATTGTACGAATCAAGTGTCTGACAAGCAGTACACTCACGGGTGTCTCTAGGACTTCAGCTATGCTTGGTTTCCATTACTTGGCAAGACCAATTCAAATTGCTGTCTACCCTTTCAGTCCATCCATCAATCCATACTTTCCTCTACATATTCAGTCTATCTGTACCTGTACTGTACTTTGCCTTACAGGTCCAAAGATGACAAGTGGCGAGGTAAGTTTTGTGGCTTGGCTTTGGAAGCCTACAAAAGCCCAACAGCTTGGTCACTTCATATCTAGATCTCTGGATCCATAGGAGAACTATATGCTTCTGTTTCTAATATGACCTACATTACAAATGAAGTAAAGTAATATGCTATATGAAATTTAAAATTAATAATTAATTTGGAAAGTAAGATTTTGTGGTTGACAATGTCTAATAATCAAAGAAATCCAGACTGTGTGGTAAGTTGTAGCCAAGTAAATGAATGTAGTTTATTAATTTACTCTTATTCCATAAATTATGATATTGTGGAAAATAGCATATGTTTTCCTATTTTATTACATTATGTGCTGGTGACTGTTTCTTTAGCTGTGCATTTTCAGCTTGGATATGTCTTGCATCTCTAAGCACAGTATTGGGAAGGCACCAAAATAGAAACTAATCCTTAGTGTTGTTTTAATATTATTTTTGTCTTTTAATCTCGTCCTGTGCGTCTATGCTTTACCCATATTGACTCCATCGCTTTGTCTTTTTTTCTTTACATATATGTAGACACTTTGCACTAGGTTGCTCCAGCAACTCAACCTACAGACTGTGGTACACACTATAGGGTAGGGATTGAGACACAACCATTCCTCAAATGTTAAGTGTTTGAAAGTGGCAAGCATAATGAAATTGTCAATATTGTTTTAGTGTCATATTTTCAAATAATAAGAAAGAAAATTCTGAATTAAATTAATTTTTGATGAAATAAATCTAGAGAAAAATAATATCCATTTAAAATTTTGGAAGCTCCTAACCTGCACTTCCAGTTCACTCAGGTATTTAAGCTTTATTTCTTCTCAAGTCTCTGATGAGGTTGAAGACCAGATAGTCTAGTCTTACAATTAAGCTTGGTTGATTAGGAGTTAAGATGTTTTTAGATCAAGAGAGATGTTTTAAGTTAATAGAGATGAGATATGACAGATATTGATCTTCATTCAGAAATTTAGACTCAACAAGATAGGAAGAATGTTTACTTCATGTTTGCCAAATACAAATAGCCAAATCACTATGACTGTAACATTTATATAATCCCTGACTGTCTCATTGTCCTTCCTGCTGTATGTAGTTTATTTTATTCATGTGTAATTATATAAATATATATGTTAAAAAAGAAAATAAAAAAATGAGACAATAAAAATGAATATAGAGAGGGATTTTTATTTAGAATATTCATAAATACATTAAAAAATAGAAAACCCAAACAGTGAAGATGTATGCATCCTGTGTTTAAATAGGTATTTAGCTAGAAAAATTCATTTGGCATCCCATCAGTTATTGGATAGTTTTTACCATCTTAAAAAATTCTAGGAAGAGATTTCACTCTGACTAAAGTGTTCTCATAATTCAAAATTGCATAGGTGACCTCTTGGGTTCATGTTCTTGAACAAGGTGTCATCGTGGTCTAGAATAATAAGTGCCCGTGTTAATGCTTTTCATCTCTGCCTTAATGTGATTTAAATGCATCCTGTTTATAGTTGAATAAAAAATGTGTCACCCACTATTGAATTTGTCATCTTGAAAATGCTGCTGGGTGCTATTCAATCTCAGGTGAAAACAATTCCAGCTCTTCTGACACAAAGTGGCAGGTTGTCCTCCTGTAACCATGGAGACACCATGAATTTGGGACTTTAACTCATATGATCCAGATCAGTAGAAAATAACTCTGTCAAAATCATGGAAAACACAGTCCAGCCTTTTGGGAGGGAGGCAATAGCTAGTATATGCCTAAAGTACTACAGATCACCCATATAATTTTTGTGTACACACAGTGGTTTAGATAGTCAATGGTTTAGGTCAATTCTCCTCTATAACACAAAATAAATAGTTATATATAATATTACACACATACACATGCTCATATACATACACAATTGAGTGCAGGCACTTATTCCTGTAACAGTCAGTAACATTCTAGATAATGAAAAAGTATGATTATAATTCTTATATAATTCCTAATTGTTTCATGCTTCTTCTTGCTGTAGGTAGTTTATTGTATGTATGTGTAATAATATAAATGTATATGTAAGGAATGAAAAATAGAAAAAGTAATTAAAAAAAGAGAGAAAAAAAATAGGCTATCGTGTGGTTAAAGCCAACCTGGACTACGTAGTGAATTATAGGTAAAGCTAGACTGCAGTTAGAATGTGACAAAATAAACCCACAAAGCCAGTGTCTTCAAATCAGTTTGAGTTATTTCTTCTCATTATGTGACTTAACATTCTTCCCTTCATTCATTTGATTTAAGTCATTTTGTAAACAAATTCTATTTCTAATACGTAAGTCTATGATCCTACCTCTGAATGCATTTTCCCTTTTCCATGTCCCATTCTCTTAGTGTTTACCATTATCTCCACAGAATGTTCTTTACCAGACATCTACACTCAGACAAGGCATTTCAGAACACTCAATTAAATTAGAATTTCAGATAAACATAATATTGTGGAATTTAAGTATACCATAAGTATCACATGGCACATGATTATGCTAGTTATTCAGGTAGTAGTATAAAAATATCAAAATATTTCCTAGTAGATACAGTAAAATTATTGATTGTTCATCTAAATTACTATGTAACAGTTGCCCTTCATTTTTATTTAGTAAAGTTGACAACTCAACTGAGAGTCCAATTCTCTGAAAATGAAATTAAATTTCTCACACTTTTCTATGAAGCCTCAGGTAGTCTGTGTCTGGGCGCTGTCTGACCTTTCCCTTTCACTGTTCTTTCTGTAGGTCCTTCATTCTGATTGCTTTTGCATCCTAGAAACTCCCTAAATTGCCCTACTTAATTCCACAAGCTATTTTGTCCAACCATTCCTGATCTCCCTTATTCCAGTCTACTTTATTTAATAGAATTAACTCTTATTAGTTTACATGTCTTCTAGCCTTCTGGTTTTTCTTTCTTTTCTTATATAAACATCTTTATAAATGTATCAAAGTTTGTAGAAGTCTGTGCACCAAGAAAGCAGAGTCTAGTACACAAAATCATTTAATAAATATTTGTTAAATGAATGGATAATAAAATATGTGGGTACTAAAGATACAAAGATATAAATATAAAAACAATTTCTATGTAATGGGGAAATGACTTGCTGTAAGTAATTATGGGTAAAAAAAAAAAAGAAAGCTAATGTATTCTGTAGCCTACATACAAAGTTATGTATGATAAAGAGAAATCGCTTTATGCTAGAAACAAACACAAAATACATTTTGCCATTATATGTGAGAAATACCAGTCCAGCTTTATTCTTCTGTTAGGGTCTTTATTTTGTTCTTTTCTGTTGGCTACTTAGAATTAGGCTGTGTGTTTCTGTATGGTTCTACTGATGTCAGTGAAATAGCAAAAGTGTTCAAATGAATAACAGAGAGCCATAGACTCATTTGACATTTACACCGTGACCTGTTCCTTGTTTATCTGCACCAGTGTGATAGAACACACTGTACAGGACGTTGTGCCATTCAAAAGCCCAATCTATGTTCAGGAACACCTGTACCAGTAAAGCACAATCTCGGGAATGTCCTAGATTCAAGGCCTCATTCCGGTGTATTAGGCAAGGTTCTTCTATAAGCTTACTAAGGAAATTAAAGCTTTCATACTAGTGATGAGGTACGGAGTAAAACAGAACAGAGATAGTTCTGCCTTTTATGGTATAAATGCAGACAGATTTATTTTTCCCTCCTTAGACAAGCGGATTGCACATTTACTGAAGGCAAAAGTTAAAGCATTAAATACACTTATAACCCTACATAAGCTCCTTTTAAAAAGCTATTTTCATATTAGAATACAGTCTGAAGTATTAGGTACCTCATTTTTATCGGTGTGCACGACAGGCTGATGGAACAAAGCAAGCAGAACACAGAAGTTCGTGTCAGTAGAAGAGTGAGTCACCTATGTTTTCTTAACTTGCTGTGAAGTCATTGTTTTATTGCCAGCCAAAATAGAAACGCAATATAAACAAATGTTCTGGGCAATACAACGGCAGCTGTAAAACAAGGATCAAAGATATATCCGATCAGGGAATAATGAAGTTTCATAGGAAGAATATGTGCTGGTTGAACCTTTTCCAGGAAAACAGTGATAGGCCAGCTTGATAAATAGAGAGGGAAGAAAAATTCTTTTCAAATATGTACAACCTATTTTATTTATTTATTTATTTATTTATTTTTAATTTATTCTTCTTACATCTCTATGGTTATCCCATCCCTTGTATCCTCCCATTCTTCCCTCCCTCCCATTTTCCCCTTATTCCCCTCCCCTATGACTGTTCCTGAAAGGGATTACCTCCCCCTGTATATGCTCATAGGGTATCAAGTCTCTTCTCAGTGACCTGCTGTCCTTCCTCTGAGTGCCACCAGGTCTCCCCCGCCAGGGGACATAGTCAAATGTGAGGCACCAGAGTACATGAGAAAGTCATATCCCACTCTCCACTCAAGTGTGGAGACTGTCCTGTCCATTGGCTAGATCTGGGTAGGGGTTTAAATTTTGCCGCCTGTATTGTCCTTGGCTACTGCCTTAGTTTGAGCGGGACCCCTTGGCCCAAATCTGCCTATCATAATGTTCTACTTGTAGGTTTCTAGGACCCACTGGGTCCTTCTACATTGCTATTCTCCCATGGTTCTCTCATCTAGAGTCCCAATAGGATGTCCTCCCCTCTGTCCCAGTTTCCTGGTATGGAAGGCTTTCGTGGGACATGCCCCTTGGGCTAGTATGCAGATATAAGTGAATATATACCATTTGAGTCTTTCTGCTTCTGGGTTAACTCACTCATTATGATCATTTCTAGCTCAATCCATTTATCCACAAATTTCGGAAATTCCTTGTTTTTAATAGCTGAGTAGTATTCCATAGTGTATATGTACCACAGTTTCTTTATCCTTCTTCTACTGAGGGACATTCCAGAGACACTAAGTCACTTAGAAGAAAAAGTACAACCTATTTTTATTTCCAAACCATGCTTCAAGTCCGTAAAGGTTAAGTTCTAGTAACTTTAATGATTTTTTATTAAATTGTTCATTATATACAATTTGGTGAGAGATAAAGAGAGTAAGTAAAGAGGGGATTTAAAATAATAGAGAGGCATGAGGTAGCAGTCTGCTTTTCTTCATCATAATGAAAGATCTGAGGCAATTAGCATGCAGAGAAAACTTTTACTTTCGTTAATGGTTCTGAAGGCTCCTGTTTAACATACATCTGTGCCATGGAACTCTGGTACATGGGGTACATAGTTGTGCAACTCCTGGCAGACCAAGGTACATACCTCATGAACCAGTAAACAAAGAGGTTATAAAAGTGGCTGACAACTACTTTATGGCTCCCTTGGGGAGCATGCTACCAATGACTTAAAGATCTCACAGTGAATACTGCATTTCAAACATTCCAGAACCTACCAATAACATCCTATTGGGGAACAAGCAAGCCTACAAACCCTAAACTATTTTTTCTTTTTTTTAGATTTTAATTTTTTTTATTTTGTGAGTTTGTATGTGTGAGTGCTTCGTCTGTGTCCCCTATGCATTCCTTTTTTTTAAATTAATTTATTCTTGTTACATCTCAATGGTTATCCCATCCCTTGTATCCTCCCATTCTCCCCTCCCTCCCATTTTCCCCTTATTCCCCTCCCCTATGACTGTTCCTCAGAGGGATTTCCTCCCTCTGTATATGCTCATAGGGTATCAAGTCTCTTCTCGGTGACCTGCTGTCCTTCCTCTGAGTGCCACTAGGTCTCCCTCACCAGGGGACATAGTCAAATGTGAGGCACCAGAGTACATGAGAAAGTCAAATCCCTCTCTCCACTCAAGTGTGGAGACTGTCCTATTAAGGATGACAAATATCCACACCATTGCACTTGAATTGCATTTGTCTATTGATATATTATCTATCATCTATCTATCTATCTATCTATCTGTCTGTCTGTCTGTCTGTCTATCTATCTATCATCTGTCATCTTTCTCTCTTCTATCTAAAATATCATCTATCAATCTACTTATCTTCCTATATAGCATCTATGTTTCTGTCATCTTTATTTCTAACTTGTCTTTACTTCCCTAACCTTTATCTCTACTTCAAGTAAAAAGCACTTGTTTTCTTTTACCCACAATAAACAGATAAAACAGTTTGTTATCAATATGGCATGGAATATTTCTAAAGTACCAGTACATAGAAACCAATTTTACATTTAGACGAATCATCAGTTACCTTCTAGGGACGAAGTAAAAGTCATGAACAGCACTGCTACGTTAGCTTTGCTTCCTACAGAGCACAGTCTTCTTTGTTACCGTGTCTCCTTTGCTGTCTTTACAACATAAAACCTAGGTTGTGGTAGTCCAGGCTGAAAAGTCCTTAAGAATTATAAAGAAGTGGCTTAAAGGAAACACAGAGAACAAACAAAAGAGATACGTCCCAGTTAAATCTCAAAAATAAAATATAATTGGCAGATTAAAGGAAACCTTCTGTATTATGAATGGAAAATTATGTAGAGAAACAGAAAAGTCATAGTGCTTCTAATAGGAAGTGCCAATTGTTTGATTTGTAAAGGATCAGTGTTTCTTCTCTCTGTGCACAGAATCCACCAAGTAAGGTATATTTTAGAGAAATAAAAACAGACACAGAGATAATAAGAATATACACAATATACATTGCTTAGCATACCATTCTGAAATAGAGTCTTTAACTTCCGTCTTCAGAAAAGCTAATTCTTCATCTAAATTATTTTGCTTTCTTTCTATTCTAATAATAAGCTGTAACTGGGACAGCACTGTAGAACTGTGAAAAGGAAATGTTGGTACAATGAAACGATGTGTTTCGAGTACCATTGCTGCCACATACTGGCATCTTGACCTAAAAAAAAAACCTACAGTATCATTTTATAGAATAAATCTCTATTCTGCAGTTTATAATGCAGGCCACTGATTCCACAATGCAATTTTATAATTACTGACACAAGACCAAATTAATGTAGGGGCATGTGTTTTGTGTTACACCCGATGTTTGGTCACTGGAAGGAGAGTAAATACCCACTTTCAAAGTTGTTCTTTGTCTTTAAAGATGCCATAGCTGCAGATGATAATTAGCCCATTTAATGAGAGGTTCTTTTGTATTTTATGTAGTCACTGTCACAGTTTGCCGTGTTCTTTATTCTATTTAAGATGTCCCAGGAAATATACATAGTTTGTACTCACTAGCAAGTCTTACACAGAGCTTCCCAAGAGATTGCCTCACAATCACTCACACTCCACTTAAAGGTTGTCCTATGCACTGTTTCATTTAAACTGTTTTCCACTCAACTTCAATGTAAGGAAGTTAGGACTTTCTTAAAAAAAGACCGTATAGGGATACTAATCAGTAAATCAGTGCCTTTATGTATATCCAAGAATGATTTTGTGTGCTGGGAAAGAAAGGCATAGATGACAAGAAAAGGAAATATTCCCTGCAAAGAAAAGGAACCTTTGTGTTAGATTCATAAACATGTGCATTTTTGTCCCCTGAGTGTAAATAATGTAAGATGTAATCTAAATAAGCTTCCTTTACACTCTGTTTTCATGAGAGAGCTGTAGGTAAGATACAGCAGTTGTTAGAAAAATGATCATCATGGAGTTCATTTTATTATTCATACAAATTTGTCTCATTTTTCATGTTTTCTCTTCTTTCTGTACTCTAAAATGGAAAACAGCCAAGAGGATAATCCACTGGCACTTTGAGTACAAATTATTACTCTAAACTTAAATTTGTAAAATACATAAGAGTTAAAATTGAAGTAGCTAGAAGTGACAGGAGCTCCACAAGACCAACAAAGCCAACTAACCAGAGCCCACAGGGGCTTGCTGAGACTGGAGCACCAACCAAGTACCATGCATGGACTGGACCTGGGTCCCATAAAAAAATGTAGCTGATGGGCAGCTCAGGTTTCCTATAGGTCACCTAGTAAGGGAAGTGGGGGATCTCTCTGACATGGATTCCCTTGTCAGATTTTCAATTACTTCCCCCTGGGGGTATTGCCTTGACATGCCACAGGGAAGAAGACACACTCAGTCTTGATATGACTTGATTAGCTGGGTTGATTGGTTAGGGTCTCTCCTTCAAGATGGGAGGGATGGAGGGAGATTGGGGCTAGAAGGTGAGGAGGGAAGGGGCTACAACCAGTATATAAAGCGCATAAAGTGAGCACATAAATTAGTTAACTTAAAAAAGAAGTTAAGCCAAGGACAATACAGGCGGCAAAATTTAAACCCCTACCCAGATCTAGCCCATGGACAGGACAGTCTCCACACTTGAGTGGAGAGAGGGATTTGACTTTCTCACGTACTCTGGTGCCTCACATTTGACCATGTCCCCTGGAGGGGGAGACCTAGTGGCACTCAGAGGAAGGACAGCAGGTTACCAAGAAGAGACTGATACCCTATGAGCATATACAGGGGGAGGTAATCCCTCTCAGGAACAGTCATAGGGGAGGGGAATAAGGGGAAAATGGGAGGGAGGGGAGAATGGGAGGATACAGGGGATGGGATAACCATTGAGATGTAACAAGAATAGATTAATAAAAAAAATTTTCAACTAAAAAGGAAGAGAAGAAAGTTAGGAATATAAAAGAAGAAGAGAATACTTGGTTAAATATGTTTTATTGAAGTAGAATGTTCTATTATGGTAGTTGGCGGTAATCAATAAGTGATAAACAAAACAATAAAATGTCAGTGTGCAAAAAAAAAATGAAACGTTGCATAAAAAAATACAGACTTGAATTTCCAAAATAAATTTCCATTCATGATTTTGATATTAAAAAAAAAAGAAGTCAATGTAATGAAAACAGGAGAGTGATTTATTTACTTAAGGAATTTGTGATATAAGAAGGGGCTCATAAGAAGATATAGTGTGTTGCATCTAAAAAGAAGTGAGTCCAAGCAGAAAGAAATGTTTTCTTAATCTCAGCCCACTTACATACTGCGTGCAAAGGGATCCTGCGTCTAGCTCTGTGCTCTTTGTGTTTGCTGGAGTTTCTACATGGGGTACGGTTATGCATATATGAAACTCTTTCTCTCTTCTACTGAACATAAGTCAAATGCTAACTGATCCTCTGTTTATTCTACCGTATTTTATAAGTTTATTCTATCATATTTTTATAAGCTTATTCAAACCAAATAGGCTACCATATTGACTATAACTTAAACAGGAAGAGCACCATTTGATTTTGTTAAAATGTTTTATAGTAGCAGGAGTGCTGCATACATGACACCTAAGGAAGCAGAGTTCTAAGCTGTGACCTGAGCTGCACACTGAGAAATTGAATTTCTTGACATTGTTTCCAGTTTGGTTCAGCCACTGCAGTTTCCAAACCTGTGGAACAGCCAAAAACTGAACAAGGGAAAGTCTCATGTGAGAAGTGGAAATTTACTTCCTAACTCTGGTGATTAAAAATCTTAGGATTAGCCGGGTGTGGTGGCGCACGCCTATAATCCCAGCACTCGGGAGGCAGAGGCAGGTGGATCGCTGTGAGTTCGAGGCCAGCCTGGTCTACAAAGCGGGTCCAGGACAGCCAAGGCTACACAGAGAAACCCTGTCTCGAAAAACCAAAAAAATAAAAAATAAAAATAAAAATAAAAATCTTAGGATTGGAGGGAGTTTTGTTGTAATTGTTAATTGCCTGCTTCCTTCTGCTTTAGTTTTTTATACTTTATTCATATTACATCTCACTGTATCTTCCTGTCTCCCCTTACCTCTCCCTTCCACCCTAGTCTCCTCCCCTAGACCTCTGCCAGAAGGGAACCTCTTACCCCACCACATGACCGCAGCCTATCAATTCTCATCCAGATATCCTGCTTTCCCTTCCTCTGTGTGCCACCTGGTCTCTCCACCAAGGGGAAGTGATCAGGTTGGGCGCACTAGATTTCATATCAGAGGTAATCTTCTATCTCCCCACAAGTGTGGAGAATGTGCTGTCCATTAGCTAGTTTGGAAGAGGGAGTCTAGGTTTACTACATACATTGTCCTTGGTTGGTACAGCAGTGTGTGCAGATCCCCCTGGGTCCAGGTCTGCCAGCCTTGATGGTCTTCTTGTGGGGTTCCTGGACCACCTGGGTCCTTATATCACCGCATTACTCCACACCACTCTCACCTGGAGTCCAGCAGCAAGTCCCAGCATCTGCCCAATCCCACGCTGGGACTCTCAGAGGACATCTATGTTGGGCTATTATCCACCCATAAGTGAGTAGACACCATGAGGGTATTTTGGGTCTGGGTTATCTCACTCAAGATGACCATTTCTAGTTCCATTCATTTGCCTGAAATTTTCAAAATTACCTTGTTTTTAATAGCTGAGTAGTATTCCATTGTGTAAATGTACTACAGTTTCTTTTTTTTTATTAATTTATTCATATTACATCTCAATTGTTAGCCCATCCCTTGTATCCTCCCATTCCTTTCTCCCTCCCACTTCCCCCTCTACTCCCTTCCCCTATGTCTGTGACTGAGGGGAACCTCTTCCCCCTGTATATGCTCCTAGGGTATCGAGTCTCTTCTTGGTGACCTATTATCCTTCCTCTGAGTGCCACCAGGCTTCCCCATCCAAGGGACATGGTCCAATATGGGGCACCAGAGTTTGTGTGAAAGTCAGATCTCCTCCACTCAATGGTGGAGAATGTCCTGTTCACCGGCTAGTCTGGGTAGGGGTTCGAAGTTTACTGCCTATATTTTCCTTGGCTGTTGCCATAGTTTGCGGGGGACCCCAGGGCCCAGACCCACCTGTCGTTTTCCAGGACCCACTGGATTATTCATAATAGCCTGAACATGGAAACAACCTAAGTGTCTCTCAGTAGAAGAATGGATAAAGAAACTGTGGTACATTTACACTATGGAATACTACTCAGCTATTAAAAACAAGGAATTTCTGAAATTTGTGGACAAATGGATTGAACTAGAAATTATCATAATGAGTGAGTTCACACAGAAGCAAAAAGAGCTAAACGGTATATACTCACTTATATCGAGACACTAGTCCAAGATGTACGTCCCCATGAAAAACTGTACCTACCAGGAAAGTGGGTCAGAGGTGAGGACATCCTATTGAGACTTTAGGAGTGAGAAGCCTAGGAGAACTACAGTTTCGTTATCCATTCTTTGATAAAGGGACATTTAGGTTGTTTCCAGATTCTAGGTATTACAAATAAGGCTGCTATGAACATAGTTGCACAAATGTCTTTGTTGTATGATAAAACATCTTTTGGGAGTATGCCCAGGAGTGGTATAGCTGGGTCTTGACGTAGAACTATTTCCAATTTTCTGAGAGAGTTCCAGATTGATTTCCAAAGTGGTTATACAATTTTGCAGTACCAACAGCAGTGGAGGACTGCTCCCCTTTCTCCACATCTTTTCTTTTTCTCAGTTTCTTTTTTTTTATTAATTTATTCTTGTTACATCTCTATGGTTATCCCATCCCTTGTATCCTCCCACTCTTCCCTCCCTCCCATTTTCCCCTTATTCCCCTCCCCTATGACTGTTCCTGAGGGGGATTACCTCCCCCTGTACATGCTCATAGGGCATCAAGTCTCCTCTCGGTGACCCGCATCATTGCCAGCATGTACTGTCACTTGAGATTTTGATCTTAGCTACTCTGATAGGTATGAGATGGAATCTCAGAGTCCTTTGGATTTGCATTTTCCTGATGACTACAGATGTTGAGCATTTCTTTAAGTGTTTTTTAGCCACTCAGAAATTCTCTGTTTAGCTCTGGATTCCATTTCTTAATTGGGTTATTTGGTTTTGTGGTGTTTAATTTCCTGAGTTACTTACATATTTTGGATATTAGCCCTCTGTTGGATGCAGTGTTGGTGAAGATCTTCTCCCAGTCTGTAGGCTGTCATATTGTTCTACTTACAGGGTCCTTTGCATTCCAGAAGCTTCTCGGTTTCACGAGGTCCCATTTATTAATTGTCAACCTTACAGCCTGGGCTGTTGGAGTTCTTTCCAGGAAGTTGTCTCCTGTGCCAATGAGTTCCAGGCTCTTCCCCACTTTTTCTTCTAGCAGATTTAATGTGTCTGGTTTTATGTTGCAGTTTTTAATCCACTTTTACTTTAGTTTTCTGCAGGGTGACGAATATGGATCTACTTGCATTATTCTACATGTGGACATCCAGTTAGACCATTTGTTGAAGATGCTACCTATTTTCCATCGTATGAATTTTGCTTCTTAGTCAAAAATCAAACGTCTATAGGTGTGTGGATTTATTTCTGGGTCTTAGATTAGATTCCGTTGATCAAACAGCCTATTGCTGTGCCGCCTACCATGCTGTTTTAATCATTTTGTCCTATAGTACAGCTTGAGATCTGGGATGGAGATTTTAATTATATTGGAGAGAGTCTTGCTTCTTAGTCCAGAGTAGCTTCCAACTTGTGATCTTTTTTTGTCTACATTTCATGAATGCTGGCACTACATAATGCCGGTTTTGTGTTTGTGTTTATTTTTGTTTTTATCAACAAACTGGATTCTTGCTAGGATTTCTGTCTAAGCACATGATACAACTGTTTTACCAATAGGTAAGAACCTGAGCTCTTAGAGACAGATTCTACTGTCATGTGGATTGGCAGCTGTCACTGGTTAAAGTGTGGAGATTAATCCAAAGAAAAGGATATTTTTGAGACAGTTGTTCCAGTTCTAAATTTTGTGTTAAAATTTTTTTCCATTTTAAAGTTAGTTCCAATAGAGAAAAAAATTAAGCAGGAGATGAGACGCCAGGATATCGAAATGATAAGTAGTGAGCTGTTCTGTGCAGGTACATTTAAATAAAGAGATTTACATAGGTCTGCGATACACCACCCTGGTTTAATACCTTTAACTTACTGATGCAAGAGCTTTTTAGCTGGTGTCAGATCTGGACCTTGGCAGATTTGGCAGAAATGGCTATTTGATTTGAAATTTTATACGCTTCCAATGTACATGTATTGCATATCTGACATATCCTGCTGAGAAATCTAGCCCAAATCAAAATGAATAGCCAGTAATTAAAATAAAAGCAATAGGATAAATCTGTAGCAGGGACCCAGGAGACAGCTTTCATGAAGATCTGGCAGAAATCTTGAAGGGTGAGATGGTTTCAATAAGTAATAATTTCTCAAGATCACCTTCATTTATAAACAGAAATTCTCTTTAAATTACCATGTGGATTATTGCTTATTGAAATACATAGTGTTATAATTAATAATTTATAGCCAAAAGTTATCCACAATGGATCTGCTAGAAGTGATAATATATGATCCCATTAAACAACTATTAAAGATGTCTTTGGAGCCTTTCAGCAACAGATTAAAAGGCCTTTTACTCTCTGACATAGAGAATAGGATGTGATACCAAAGCAAATAAACTAACCTAATTAATTTGTAAATACATTTTGTTGTGAAAAGGCTCACTCCAAATAACATTTAGGATGTCTAAGAGTGATTGTCTTCTGTTTCAACCTGAGCCTTCACCACATATATTTCTATAGTGACTTACATTTCTCTGTGTCCAGTTTTCTTTATCTCTCATTTTAAAAATGATCTTGGCAGTAGATTAAAGAGTACCACTTACTCTATGAAAAATTTCATTTTACTTTTATTTTTTGTTTATGGAACGTTTGTCTGAACAGATTTGGAAAACACCTAAGTCCTGCCATCAGTGTGCTTAGGGTCCTGGAGATAAGATTGAAGTACGTATCTCTGGGAGAAAAACCAATGATCAAGATCTCAGGAAGTTTGTTTGGTGTTATCGCT